>QNGE01003256.1:0-21872 GCA_008508345.1 Paragonimus westermani | reverse complement strand
GGTGTAGGCACCTTGATGCTGAATGTTTGAATAGGGACGTAGTCATTTTCAGTAGTTAGGTCCCTTCCCGTCCCCTTCTTTTTTCCTTCTCTCTCTTCCGATATAGGGTTTGCTGTTTCTTCATGGTTGTGTGGCAGTTAAGCATTAGTGTGAACCACTAATGCATTGCTGTCTATTATGATGATGATTCGTTACAAGCGTCTACCGTGGCCAGATGTAGATGGCAATCTGGGTTATTTAGAATAAGTTGTACTGATTTAAGACTGACTGAAAACGTTCAGTCTTATACATCTGACCTAGAACGTGGCAGGGCAAAATTTCACTAGTTGCGTCAAAACAGAAACTGGAACCGCTACGCTCAGCAGATGAAAAAAAGAAGTGAGGTGTCCCGGCCGAAATCTGTGCTGAAAAATGCGAAAATTTTAGTTTTTGCTATACTCATTTACGGCCTAATGCAAAGGTAATGCAATGCTTGACCCTTTCTGCTACAACGGCGTGGTGGTCAGGCTTGTGTGCTGTTTTGATCCGGTGGACTCCGGTCCTTGCAGGTTCAACCATATCAGATAGGCCGAAAGGGAGCAGCTGGACAAAAGGTAGTGACGTGTGTGGTCGAAGTAGTCAGGGTGTTGTACTTTGATTCGGCTTGTTTTTTGTTTTTGCCTGGCCTGATTTTTTATGTGACTTGTTTGTATCTACAATAGTGCTGGTCTTAGGTAAGTGCGCTGACTTTATTTATGTGTGTAGCTCTCGAACTTGTGCTCAGAAATTGCAATTTGGTTGTTGATGGTGGCCGGTTTTGTTGCGTTTGTGCGTGTCACCCTTGGTGACAGTCGCAGGTAGCATGAATTCCTTGATGATAGGCGAACGGCACGAAAACAACCCTCGAATGCTGTCCATGTGTCTGTGACTCGGTCGAGGTAACTCTGCCACATTTCCCAGACGTTATGGTCCAACTACGTCACAATGATGATACAATGATCCAGTTCTATGATCCGCTGTCCTCCACAATCCGCTCGAAAGTGCTGAGTGGTCAGCAACTTGTACTGGACGACTTGAACACCCGAGATGGATGCGACTCAACAGCCTAGTCGGGAATCCTTGGACGCCACAGCATTGGTTCAGTTAACGAGCACGGTGATCTTCTGCTCGATCTGCGCTACTCACGAGTTGGCTATCATAAATACCCGATTCCAACTGGATGCAAGCGATATCACGATGGGGACTCATTCACGAAGCGGTCGCCACCATCTGCTTGATTACCTGGTCGTGTGACAGTACGACATCTGTGAAATGTGTACCACGTGAGTTATTCGCGGCACTCAATGTAGCAAAGATCACAGGCTGGTCAGGACCAAATTGTTTGTTCATGTATGCAGGCCCGTTTACTGTAGATCATTCGGACAACGGTAGAAACTAGACATCCGGTGATTGGAGAAGTCCGAGAATAAGGCTTCGTTTCAACGTTCTGGATGTCGGTCGTCCAAAAGACGCTCCTGTATCCACCGAGGGTATGTGGTAACAACCCAAAGAACAGATCGGGACAGTAGCCATTCAACTTGCAGCTACCTCCAACTTGATATGACATAAATATAGGGTGTTTCCTATCTCCATAATGAGCACGGACAGTGAAAACAAAAGTGCCACCTTCCGGAATATTCGCTGTCAACTCGCCTAACGCCTTTGTGGGGTCAAGAACAACCAGTGGTAAAAACAAGGTGGATTTATGTAAGGCTACGCCGACCGCAGACAGCACAAGTTCTTCGACGTGTTGAAGGCGATTTTCGGTCCATTTGTCCAGTCTGCCAAAGCACTGATTGACGTGGACACCGGATCTTCGTGCACCCAGCTAGAGGACACCACGAGAGTCTGGCGCAAACACTTTGGTAGCCTAATAAAAAGTCTTGCCACTATTGACTTGGTGACCGTGAGCAGCCTGTCGCAAAAAGCTGTCGAAGCTTTACTAACTCTCGTCGCGGATCTGACAGAGATGCATAGAGCCATTAGACAATTGCGAAGCGGAAAGGGTGCCCATGAGAATGGATTGCCAAGAGAACTTCTGAAAAACAGCGGACCGCTTTTGGAGCGTGTTTTGCTTCAATTGATTCATTCCATCTGAGAGCAGAAAGCAATCACCTGGGAATTCAAGGATGACTACCGTAACTTTGTTCAAAGGTAAGGATAGCGAGGAATGAACTGATTACTATCAAAGCATTAGTTTGCTGAGCTGCACAGTCAAACTGCATGCGAAAATCCTATCGAACCGACTCAATGCGGACGTCCTGGAGATAAACATTCTTAGGGAGCAGTATGGATTCCGATGGAGTCACACCATGATCGAATTAGTGTTTACTACTCGACAGATCCAAGAGAAGTGTGAAGAACACAACCAAGCGCTGTATGACTTCTTCGTGGATTTCACCAAGGCATTTGATTCCGTGAGCCACGAGGCATTGTGGATGGTGCTTGGTAAGTTTGGGTATCCCGACAAGTTCATCACTTTCATCAGAATGTTGCATGTGGGCATGAAGACGAACGTACAACTGTGTGGATCGACTTTCGGTGATTTTGGCAGTCACCAGTGTGAAGCAGGGTTGTGTCCTAGGCCCAACCCTATTTGGTTTACATTTGACTGTAATGCTAACAGTTGCTCTCCAGGACTCGGAGGATGACGCTGGAGTTTAGTAGGGCACGGATAGGCGCCTACTAAACGTTCAACGTTTTGGCGCCCCAACCTGGCCACATACCTCGACGATGATAGTGAGCTATTGGAAAGCAGCGAAGATGAGCTTCAGCTAATTACCATGGCTTTCGTGACCGTGGCATCCAAGTATGGATTGGAAATCAACACAGGTAGGAAATTTTCTTTCTACCTGAATTCTCCGAGTGGAAGTACTGTGCCTGCACCTGGAATCTGCACCAACGGAGACATTTTTGGTATCTGTACAAACTTTTGCTAGTTAGGTAAAAAACTGTCGACAGATTTCTCCACGGACCATTGTTTGCGAACTCGTGTAACGAAGGCAATCGCTTTAAAAATGTGTCTGAAAGAAGCACAGCCTGAAGATAGCCACTAAGCTCTGTCTACCACTCAACTGCGCCGTCTGCACCGCAGTGAAACATGACCATTGTATCAGGGGAATGTACGCTACTTTGGCCGTTTCCACTTACAATGTCTAGGACGCATGTTGAGTATTCGGTGACCGAACATGGTTTCAAACACTGAGTTACTTTGATGATCGAACATGAAAGGGGTCGAAGCCGTGCTGATGCTCAATCAGCTTTGTTGGCTAGATGGTATCCGTAGGATGAGCGAAAACCGGATTCCGAAGCAGCCGCTAAATGTGCAGGTGAGATCAGGTAAGCAAAAAACCTGGTGGTTCAAAAACAGAGATACCAGGATGTAGATCAGATAAGTCTTTTGTGTTGTAATATTCGCTTTAGATCCTAAGAGGAATTTGGTCTTGAACCGCAAGATCTGGAGAAATAGTATCCGGATGGTCGTCTGAAGGTTCAGTTAGCAATTATTACAGAGCCGAGAGTTGAAGCCTGCGGTGGCAAAGCAACCAACGGTGCTATGGATCGTGGGGGCATGACTGTATGGCTTTGCGATGAATGCGGCCGCGAGTGCGCTAGCCATTTCGGATTGGTAGGTTATCAACCTACTCACAATACATCATCGGGAAAGAGACAACGAGTAAGTTAGGGTTAAATAGGTTATGTCAGCTGCAATGATTTTTTCCTGCTTGCATCGACCAACGAACATCGTCGCTTAGTAACTTACTCGTTCCTCTTTTCAGAAACCTGGCCGTCTGGTTTTGCTTTTCTTCAGCATTGTTGATACACTGTACGATGAGTGTTTCGTTTGTTTTTCAGTCCAACCCCGAATTACGTTTCTCCCCATTCTTTATAGAATGCAATAATATGTGCTCCTATATTGAGCTACTTCTTGCATTACATTTTGAGTTTTTTTTCTATTGCCGACGTTAGCATTCTAATCTATTTATATTTCCTCAGAGATAAAGATTGCGATTTCCTAGTCGCCTACCAAATGGATAACGAGCATTGGACGGCTGGACACAAAGACCTCACTCACACACTTCCTGGTCTTATTCATTCAATTTTACACTGGATACGTGATGTGTAAGTGGAACCACAAGTGGTGCAGCGCTAGCCGATTGTGGCGAGTGTTATGCAAAAGGGTCCTCTGGCTTCGGTCACTGATAAGTTAACACGAAACGGATGCCATCAACCGTAGATCGGGAAAAATTGTGTGACGATTTACAGGTGTGGATAGAAGATGACAAGAATCAAGCAAAAGCAAACTTCAGTCAAGCTGCGGACGTATAGTCATATAAGCAGCGGACACTGAAACAACTTTCCGTCAGATATGCATGTTTAATCACCTATGAGACTGGGGTAGAATGACGGTTGAGAAATGCGTTGTGCAGGTTGCTCCACACGTCAGTATCAATGAAGCAAAATCTCAAAACTCCTAACCAACTCAACCATGACCAAGGGATGAACACACCATAACTGTGAGGCAGTTCTGTATGAAAAACAACCTGCCTATTTCATGACCCCATTTCACTGAATACCTTACACGTTCGCCCTTGTTTAGAGGTAATAATCACAATTTTGGTGACGAATGGCATTAAACAGCGAGTTGTTTTCTGTGGACCAGTAGTTTGGATAGTTTAAATCGTTCCATAATTATCATATAGTCCGGACTTTCTAGAAGTTCTGTGTGATCGGCATAGAGCAACATCAGCCATTTGACTATGTTAGGTACTTTAAAAAAAAACGAAAAAACAACCAGGGTTCTAAAATAGACCCATGCAGAAAGCCGCTGCTGAAATTCGGAATTCGTTCCGAAAAGCATCGTGTTTTCGGTCACGGTGTTACCATCGCGAAACACGTGCTCACTTCGGACACAAAGCGTTGATCGCAAATAACCTTGCAGTTACTCATTATGACTTAAAACATTGACACTGTGACTCCGAAAGACAAACTCAATCTTTTCGGTTGAAAGGATAGCAGCTCGTAAACTGGGCGACGTTCATCAAAGGTCACGCAATTAGTCAGCACACAGAAGTAAATCACAACGGCAATCCTAAATCGCTTTAGGGGAGTGGATACTCGGCAGGTGCATATGGAAAAGTGCAGAGTTGTATGCGAACCTGTGTCCAGGCCAGTTGCTAACCAACACGCACTAACTTGTTCGTTCTTACGCAAAATTGAATAACGGAATTGCTCATTGCACTTGTGTGAATGAGAGTTGAAGGACATAGCCACCTAAAAAGACATAAGAACTGAGCAGTGTATAGCCAACTGTTGAAAGAAGGGTTGGTAGCACATTATGTAAAGAAGACTACGACTTTCCACTGTAGGAGTGGGTATCCAGATTAATTATCAGTATGATAATGAGAAGAAAAACGGATAGGAAACTAGGGTTTCGATAACCAACAGTCCGAGTCAAATGCTTCAATGATCGCAAGTAGACTGAAGATTAAGAATGTGCGCACCCAGTGATAGAATACACTATACATAGAGAACAGAGGAAATTAAATGAGCTGGTTGTACAACGAATGGTCAGAAAAAGCCCTCGAAAGCATTTTTTAAAAATATTGTCTAACGATGAAATTGAATTCCGGTTGAAGGTTATCGAAAAAATTTGCCACATTTTACCAAGGCTCCATGAAACTTAATGGTGATGCATTTCATGCTTAGAAGTGAGGACCAAGTACTGAATTGTGTGTAGTAGGAGATTTTCTTCAAGGAAAGTACAGTATTAGTAGTATTGTTATTATACAAATCCCGGCCGTGGCAGAAATGCACTACTGTCAGGAGGGAAACTCGAGTTTAGCGTTTACTTTCGAAAGGGCTTGGCTGAAATGTTTACGGAATACGAAAACTATAATCAACTGTGAAGGATGTTCAACTTATATCAACTCAAACCCCCATCGCTTAACAGTGCTGATAACTGTGTTCTCTGGACAAAAAAGACCATGTGAATTGTATAAACTGAGACGTTTAATCGGTGAGCATGAAAAAACTGCTGAAAGTGTTCATCACCAGTGCATAGTGGCTAACATATGTATTTTCGTTCAACTTTCGGTAGAAACTACCGACAGACTCAAAATGTGGATGGTCGGAGAAGCATACAATGCCAGTAAGCGACCAGGTGTGAAAAAGACTGTATGATCAAAATACACGTACTGACCTTCATTGCTTTACGCATGTACTTGCAATTGTCTTTCTCAATATCATGATGCGAACGAATCACATTCCTCAAATCGTCGTCGATCACCATACCAGGGCCCTGGGTACACGGACCACCTAAGAACAGCATGATTCGCGCGCCCGTATTCGGATAGACAGCTTCGAGTAGCCCGACAGTGATGCTAAGCGCGGTGCCGACAGAGCGTAGGGGGCGTTTGTTTTGTGGCACGGGCCATGGGTCTGGCTGCAGTTCTGTGAGCAAATCGGTGAGCAGAGCATCACACTTCTCCATAGGCTGAATGAATCTGCGTGAATCATCAAAATCAGAAACAGTAAGGTCTTCATGACAAGAAACAACCGAAGACTGATGAGCAGTATGCACGCATAAACCAGACTGCATGCACAAACGAGCTGCCCCTTGATAGTTGGAACGTGTTATGCTACACATTTTACTATACTGTATATATAGTGTAATACAACGTATAGCTATATATGTGCATTGCACAAACTCAGAACGAACAGAGAAGCAGGTCAGTGTGGTAAACCTATGATAAACTCTTTAAAAAGGTGTTATTGATTGCGATCCTGTGCCATACCTGACAACGCTTCTTGTACTAAGTGTTTCAGACCGTTCAGCTCTCGACCACCGAAGGGCGGCGTGAACGAAAGTAAGCTCTAGTGTTAGGTGCTTCATGGCTTGGTGCAGTCAAAGTGTAGCCTACATGCTGCCTTATCTGACCGACCACAAGTTCCCCAAATAACACTACAAGAATCAAGCGCTCAGGCGTCACAGAAAGAAAGTGTCCGAACAATGAAATGAACGGCGAAAGACTGGTTTTCACTTATCAGACGGTCTTGCCATATGCACGGTGATTTTACCACATGGCAGTAAACAGCGATCACTAATGATGGATACTCGGCCCCGATTCTAAACCACAGAGTAGAACGGAACACACGGATGCAGAGTATATCTGATCTCTCGTCTTTCTAGGTCTTTCTACTGCTATAGGTGGCGCAAGTTTACAAACTCCATTCTCATCCATACATCGCTCCGCCCATAGCTTCATCAACAACTGCACAACCGGTCCCGGTGGACAAAATTACCGACCAGTCAATTCAATGGACATTGAACAACAGATGAAATGTTAAGCCATATGACTACAAGACAGTACTGGATACCGTAAGAATTCAGGGGTCTTCGCGCACAGTTTACAATTCACAACTTGTATAAGGCACGACTGAGAAAACCACTTTCGAGTGGCTTGATAAGTGGGCAACGACAATCTCTTCAGAACGATCAAAAAGGATCATGCAGTCCCAATATGAGTTCAGGGAGTAGAAGTGGTGAGCCAGGAAGTAGTCTAAGTAGCGTGTATGAACAAGCTGCGCCATATGTTGGACGTTCGTGGTCGTCAGAAACCAGTTCGTTTTGGGACCACTGGCTGTTCCATAAGAACACATCCCTCCCATGATCTTTATCTGAGCAAACAAGCCTCAATGCATCCTTTTGAAAACAAACCAAATGGTTGTAGTGACTACCCGGCGGTGTCATAGAAACTGTGGTCAGCCGAAAAACTAACTTCATGCTCTACAGTTCTGTTGTTGAATCAACCAGGATACGTGCAACGCTTGACACAACCACATAACTACAGACTGGACGAAGTGTTCGTATCCTTGGTCATAAAACATGAGACAGCTCAGGTAAACATGGCTCACAAACTCTGTGACCACCACTCGTGGCGACAGAGTAGAGTCAATATAGTGAGCGATTTCCCAAACAAAGCAGAGTAGATTAACAAGACCAACACTTATTTTGGGTTGACTTTTTCACCACAGCCATGCGCCGTCAAGTGGACTTGACTCGTCACGAGCCTATGATAACGTGTACGCTAATCTGACTGCATACAATAGCTGGCCAACCTAACTGATAGTTTTCCTCCCTTTTGCACTTCAGTTTGATGTTACCGACGGTGCCTGCTAACTCATCGAACAAATGCTGCGTAATTTGTTCTCTTAAATAAACATTATCACAAGTACCACCCAATTAGAAAAAAGAGAACATGTCAAACATGCTTACTGTAGTAGACCGCACGCAGCCCAGTAATCCAAATCCGCGGTTGTCCTGGTAACAGGGTGTGACCATGTCGCATGCTGAGAAAAGTGAGTGAGGACTGCTGAGATTGCCTTTGATTAATTAAGCCTATCAGTTCACTGCGATTTCTTCTGACCCGATGAGAAATTACTCCATGTGTGATTCCCGTGACTTATTCTCTCCAGAAAGAAATAGCTGTAATTACCAGAGTGATCACAGAGTCTTCAAAACCTGGTAAGTTCTGTACACCAACCTTAATCAGTGGCGGTTGTGTCGGTTATCTTAGCAATAGCCACATCCACTTTCAAACCGAACATCTCAAATTTGTTTCCCTAGTCCTCTGAAGAGAGCCTAGTTATTGTGTTGACCAGGATTAAGTGAAACCTATTGGTTTGCATATTAAGTCGGGCACCAACAAAGCTCACCAGAATGCACAAATCATTTGAATAAGAAAAACTGTTAAGGCTAAGGTGAACCTGCCCCTAAAAGAACAATTCTGTCGCCAGAATTCAGAAATTTCAAGCCGTCACTAATATATGGATCAGCGTAGGATCCGTATATTTCATCGCGCGCTCACGTGGCCACAAGGTCAACGATTTTCTATAAATACCAACCAGTTTCTCATGTTCGCGTTTGTGTTCAACAGGATTCGGTTGTAGTAAAAACACACCTGTTATACGGTAATTGCGCCATATGCTGTTGTTGCTGATCTATTCCCATTGCGGCACCTTTCATACCGGACACAGGACGACCGGCCATCGGGCCGGTGCCAGGAGCAGCAGTGCGGCCGACACCGAGCATCACCTACGAGTCCGAAGGTAATAGAGAACGGAAGAGCAGATGGTGTTTGTTATGGACGCAAATACAACATACACATGTCCTCAGTGACAGTTAAGGAATGCTTCCAATTAAGGTATACAAAAAGAAGTAAATACCATTCCTACATGCATTATCTGCCCGGTTTATTTTATATATTTTTGGGCCCAGCTATGCACATGAAACAAACACAGGATGCTTATCTAGTGCTATCAAGAAACGCTTTAAAAAGAACCACATAAAATGACTAATAACAGCCAACAACCATTTACGTGCAAACATGTCGCTGAGTGTTTTACAAGGACGCGATGAGTGGTGTATCCAGCAAGCAGTGTGTGCAACACATGCTCAATCGACCCAACGACAAAGTAACTCGTGATCGTGTCACGGCGTTTTAACTGACCGTTAATACTTATTATGGATGATCCTCAGTGAGGCAAATACTTCATTCACGTGCGGATTGTTTGCCTCATCCTCAGTGTAGCATTGTGTACGTACAGGTACGGGACCGTTTGGAAAACGTGTTGTCGAATGGCCTCGACTACCACGCGTCATAACAACTGATGCACATTTACTAATGGAGAAAGTGATAAATCTGTTTAGAAGCTCGTCGTTGATAGTCCCAGCCGCCGTTCGGTACAATAACTGAATATCTCTCAGAGGTCACACGTCGAGATATAACAGGGTTTGAGTGTCGGTAACCTTCTATTGGAAATAAACCTTACAACCGTAGCCAGACGAAAATTTATATAATCTACCGGAGATTTCTAGTTACATTAGCAAATTACTGAAGGTAAGTGTCGGCGACTGTTTTCTATGTTTCGGAAATAGGCAACCAGTGCCTCAAAAATGCACATAATCCTAGACCGATGAAAACAAAGGGTTTGCACAGCTGCGAAGTTCTTTTTCAGAGCGTTTGCACTCCGTTTTCCTATAGGTTGAAATCGATCAGCACAACAAATCAGCAAATTGGAATGCGCGCCAATCACAGATGATTGATCAGGGTGCAGCAGATAAGAAAATTAACTCGAATACCTCCGGTAACCCGTGACCGCAACTTCGTAGTTCAATGAATAAGTGTTCGTATTATCAGTCTGACGACCATCCACAAACCACGGACTCGGTTCCTTAGTGTTCGTGGAGCTACTTGATTTCAACTGCGAGGTTCGTCTGATGAGTGGATCGTCAATTTCTGATAGAGGTTTCGAAAATGATCAACATCCGAGATTCGATTACGGTTGGTTTACGATTATAGGAGTGTGGCAACCAGAATCACAACAGTGAACTGAAAACAAAAGTGCATGATCTACAACCCTGATAACCGTGGAAACCCTCTGAGCTGGGAAATCAGCATTGGGAATTTTGGTTTCGTGACTCCACCCTACCACAATGTGGATTAATTAGCTAGCGAAATGGCACAATGTGAACAACCATCCGTATACGTCTCTTTTGAGTCGAGATACTGCTTTATTCACAAACAAGATAAAGAGTCAGTGTTACAGAAAGAACAAAAAAACTCAGAGCGTACGTTTTATCCACGAATCGGACGAATGTTGCAGTCAGCTAACAGAGCCTTCAATTCACCAATGATGAGGAATGTACAATGTGTTTATTAGGACAGTTCCTAACATGTAGTACGGACGATAAGTTCATCGTAAGAAAAACGTTTGAACTGGTGACCCATCAGGATTCTCATTCTCGGCTAAACAGTGAGTTAAATACAATCGGACCACAACCAGACGGTCAGAAATAGTTACAATAACGACGTGATCGGCAGTACCTGAATTTGATTGCCTGTATAGTCTTTAGTTCCTTTGAACACCCATGATTTGGCGATCGGGCCAGCCTCCAATTCGTGCACGTGAACCATTTTTCCGAAAGTGATCAGACCGACCAGAGCATTAGGCGGCAAAAAACTCAGAGACATTTGTAAAGATTCCTGAAATGCAATTAAACGCGCAACGGAAAGGCAACTAGAATGGAAATTCGCGCAATGTCTATAGCAACACGGATGAGAACAGGCCAGCTTAAAAGACGCTAATCGCAGAAAAACATATTTACCACCACAGCCACTTGTGAATGAATTGTGAATCGTTCTATGGATTGTAAAACGGTACTCACGAGATCCGTGAGCATTTGCAAAAAAGTGAAAGATACCTACATCACGCCAAAAACGTCAGGCAATTTATGAGCCTGATAAAATGCCACTGTGCGTCGACAAGTTTGGCTTTTGATAGACAAACCTTTTCAGAGTAAGTGAATCAGTAAAAAGTGGACAGTTCAGGATGTTTTAAGGAAGAATTTACCAGGACAGTAAGACAAGTAGTGTTTAGAAGACAATTAGGGGGAATGTGAGGAGCTTGCATCAGCAGAATAAGCACAGTAAGATGTCACAGGAAGCGGGTGGGAAAGGTAGATTTTATATGACGTTAAAGGAGAAGAAGCAAGCTGCCTAGATCTTACACATATCGCATCCTGAGTATATGTGCCAACATTGGCCGGTTGCATGCTCTTAGGATCGGCCGGTAATTTCGAGTAGTCAAGTTCGCTCATAGTAGTAACAATTTTCATTACTGATTCACCTAGCCTGGAGAATAGACAGACCGGCAGTTTATCCAAACAAAATCACTTTCGCTGACGNCATTAGTGTTAACCACTGATGTATTGCTGTCTATGATGATGATGATGACTTTCGCTGACGAATGGGTAAGCATAGCTGTACAGCAAATAACATCCGAGCACAATTGTTCCAAGCCTGCAGCGCCAGCACTATGATTGCTTCGGGCGCGATTTCGCAGTATTGAAAGCCAACTTATTAAGGGTCTCCGTTGGAACACAGGACATTGAAAACACGTGAGGAATTGATTTCAGTGAGTAAATCCAAAACTAGCCAGCACGGAATAACCTAATCAGAACTACTTGTATTCGCTATTCGTAGGGTAGTGCATCCTTTTCAAGACCTTACGATAAAAAGGAGTGTTCTCGTCTCACACTGACCTAAACGTGGTTCACTGTTCATTACTTTGTCTATTCCATACTAAACAGGAGGCGGTAGTCGCCAGCAGTGTCTATTGTAAACCTAAAAGGCTGTGTTCCATTCGATTGATCGCAACGTTCGCTGGAATTTCCTTCGTCGCACAGGATCTTCATAGAAATATAAGAACCTGTTAAGATCAATGTATGCTCACCATGCAACCAGGTTGCAGGTTTATGGACAACTGTCTAAGAGGTTCATCATTTCGAGTGATGCCAACCGATGGGTGTCCGATCTCTTCCTTCGAGTTCAAGCCTGTCACGGGCAACATTCTAGAGGGTGCAGTTGAGGAATCCAATGGCCTTGGTGTTCAGTTTCTTCCTGGCACTAACTTGGCTCAAAAGGAGCACGTGGATGACATTGTCCTACTTAGCCCCTCTGTCGAAGACATACAGACCACGCGAGACAAGATAATCGATTCAGCCGGTTTGTGTGGAATGCGCTCCGCACCTACAAAATGTACAGTGCTGCTTCCAGACTGGGGCAATCTCATTCCAACGTTCCTTAACGCAGATAACCCACTTGAGACTGTGAGCATTTTCACCTACTTGTACTATTGCTGATGACATATCAGCCAGAGTAGCAAATACTACCTACTCCAGTGTGCACCGATTGTGGTGTCGAACAGACGTCCAACTGTTTTTGAAAGGTAGGGTATATCATGCTTGTATCTATTCCAGTTTGTTGTGCAGTTCAGAAAAGTGAAGTGTACGCGATCAAGATGTAAACAGGTTTGTTGCGTTTAACCGTCATTACCGCCGCCAACTACTCTACATCAGGCCGGACGAGTGTGCAGGGAATGCAGTGGTTCGCCATCATGTATTTCAGAGCGTTCGGGATACGTGAACTGCAGGTCAAATAATCGGGTTGAGCAGCCTGTGACGGTTTACTCAAGCATTTCGTACATCAAATGAAGATTTATCGTACCGAAAATTACTTCCTGAGGTAACGAACAGTTGGGGGAAACCACCTAGTGATCACGTTACGAAATGTGAGTAAAAAGGATTGTGATCCTCGTGGTCACTTGAATAGCTGATTAGAAAGGTAACCGGAAATGGTAACATGCCGTAGTCCATGGAGTGCTTGCATTCGTACCCTTTCTAATTCTTCTGCAGTACCTTGTTCTAGTAATTTTTGTTTTTGGTAAATTTTTCTTCTTTCAGGCTATTCCACGTCATTGTTGCAGTGAGTGGCAGCCCGAGCCATAGCCATTAGAATGAATGGATGATTGTACTCGCTCGTTACCGGGCTCTAACGAATTCATTGTAGGAAACGCGGTTATCTGCGAACATAACTGCCTAATAGAACTATTTAGGCAGGCAATAGAGGACACAAGAACTAAAGGGCAGACTTACACATTGAACCCGATGTCTGGTTACAGTGATAACTCAGTTGGTCTGAGTTGGGACATGCGGCGAAGGAGTTTATTATTGGCTGCGTTTACTGAGGCCTATATTGCCTGTGCAGCAGTCCAAACGTAACATTTTCTAGCCATCGTGATCGGTCCGCTTAGCAACAGCGTTCTAGTGTGCAAACAGTGAACCAGAACGAAAAATCATCTGAACCCTACAGAACATTCCAAACAAGCATTGCCAAACTCGGCTAGTGGAAACGGAATCATCCTGAAGTTCGCATAACAATGTGAGGTGGGATATTCGTACGGGCAGATACAACCTGACCGGAAATCGAGAATCACGGCTAATTGGCTCATACGAAATGGGAGCCCTCTCTGTAATGGGAAAAACCACAACAGATACGTCAAGCCGCCTTGTACTACTTAACAGGGAGGCAGGTGGTATGCGCAACCCTAAATTAAGCAGATAACGGCGCTGAAAGAAACATGAGGAAAGACAGTTTAAATGTCTCGCGCTTAGCATCGCACAATCGATATGCATCCAGCAAGTTCTGGAACGGCTTATAGGCTTAGAATAGTGTGCGATAACCGCAATCCAGATTGAAATCTAGGGTCTCAAACGTTACCAATGCAAGACAAAGGGCCTAAATGAGCGTATGCTGGCAATTCCCAATAAATGTGTAGGGATTACGGGATAGCTGTTTTAGACAAATTGGACAAGTGAGAATGCCTCTAAGGGCTACAGCTAGGTAACAACAGTTTTCATGTTCTAAAGGGGATTCCAGAGCTACTTCGATAATCACAAATGCGTTTTTGTCACCCAAACCGAATGTTCTTCGAATCACAGCATCACGAAAAGCAAACGCAAAGAAACACACGAGCAGTTCTTTTTGTCAAGCCCCAGAAACAACCCTTAACGTACAACGGTTAACAACGAGTAGCAGAAGTATGGATCAGTTGTGACCAAATAGTTAATAAGTTAATATCAAAGAGGATCATTAAAAATGTCTTCCTCACTAGAATACTACTGAGATTAAAGTTCATACACAGAATGTCTGATCTATTTACAGACAAGAAGCGTGGTCCAGCACAAAACACTGTTGCTGCTTACGCTTTATTCTACCACCTTGTGGTGAAGCATACGGGGCAGCTTAATTGGACGGATAAGAAGACATCAAGTTGTACAGCTTCGAAATGGAGTTTGAAGTTCGATGACTAGTGCTATCGTTGAATATCTGATGGATATGGACTAGGGCGTGAGCCCCAGCCAATCATTTTTGGCCATCTGCAGAGCGCCCAGAAGGTAACCGAGGGCAGCACGCAATACCGAAATATCGCGACGAACAAAGTGACCATGATTTGATGACAGCATCCTCTGCTGTGTTACTATAGGGAATTCAGTTAAGCTTTCGGGCTTCTTTAGAGCTCTACTCATCTGCAAATAACCACACGAATTTCACCTTGAAAGATAATCTAAACCATTTTACCGGAACATAAACTCAAACCGATTACTTTCTCTATATCCAGTGACAACTTGAGCATTTCACGTTTCACTCAACATGCATTATCTAACCTGTAGAAGTACAACGACCTACTTTCTATACGATTATGTGAGAAGCTTGGATAAACCAGCGATCTCAGTTTTACTACATCGACTTCAAAATCTGTACATCACAACAGGACTTGTCCATGACGGAAAAAAACACTCAATTAATCCGGATGGCCGCAATCCACCGCAAGTTGTGCTAATTACGATAACTAATCGCTCACAATGATCACTCACAGCCGACAGTTCATGACTGGTTTTGTGTTACTAAGTGAAGCTTTTTGTCCATCAGATTGCCGGTCACCAATGAACGCTGTTCTGGGCAGAGTAATTCGGATATTCGGTGTTAAGGACGAAGCCGGTCGGTCATAACAAAATATCGATTTGTGAATTAGCACCATAAAAACAATGGATAAGTGATTCGCCACCAGTTACGCCGCAAGGCTTTCGGTGTCATGGGGTAGGCAGGGTCATAATTACAAACTAACAAAATTGAGCAAAGAGTAGAAGGAGTAACAAGAGTTTGACTCCACGCCAATGAGATCAGCACTGGGTATCAGTATTACTAAACTATCGTCGGTTCTCATGAAATCCAGTATATCGAAATGTTTCGTTTTCGCTTAGGTATAGTCTGAAAAAAGGAGAGTTGTGATTCCGCTTTTGTTAACTTTGGTGCTACGTGCAGAAAGGCTCTCATCCATTCAATTATCTTATGCGTACCTATCAATTGAAATGGACTGTACAGCATTTCTTTACAAGCTAGGACGCAATTAGCCGACAAAGGTGAACAGGACAACTTGGAAGAAATAATGAACCCATGATGATTTGTAACAAACATACGACAAAAGAGCAACTAGTCCTGTTTGTAAAAAAAAGTCCCCGGTGGTACGATTCGGAAGTCAAATCACCGTAGGAAAGCCATTTTCCACATTATGCTTTTCGTCTTTGGTAGTGACTGAAGTGAACAAAAAGGTTGGCAAGAAAAGGAGACCAACCTTCAACTGAGTAAACTCGGGTTCCTCGATACAGGTGTCCACAACAAATACGAAAATAGGCGGGACGCATGGAGCCTTCTGAAACAAAAAACATATGAGTGAGTACTATTTCTCTTAATGTATGATATTACATAACTGTTATGCGACAAAAGACCAGGTGCTAGCGCGTGAGCGGTTAAGCCAGTTAAAGGTTTCCTAACCTATTTAGGTGCAGCGGACAGATTGAAACACAGACAATCTTTAACTGTTGCATTAATTTGAAATCAGCTCGTAAAGTCAACTAACGAGCCATGTGCAGTGAGCAGAAAGGATTAAAGATTCGAACTTTAAACAAAACTGTAAACCATGACTAAATAACGGAACTCACAGCAAACATGGCAACATCGTTTGCTGCACAACGTAGTTTTACACATTCGGATAAGGTACTGTATGAAACTCATACAAAAGCTAGCCGATTTTAGGGAAATTTCGTATCAAACTATATTTTATCAATTAGTTTGCGTTGATGTGCGAGAACGGATGGGAGCTAAAAACCAATTAGTGAACAGGCTCGTTGTCAGTGAACTATCATCAAGCAAGTTATGTCAAATTTGTATTTTAAAAAAGTCGAGAATAATTACGAAAGAAAAGAGAAAGAGTAGGTGTACGAGACCAAGTGATCCAATGAAACGCCCTAACCCAGGATGAAACCCTAGGGGAAGATGCAATGATCAACTAAGACAAACAGAGTCGATTCACAAACATGACGGAAACGCTAACCGATTTCGGTACCACTGAGCAGCTGATATGTTTGGTCTGTGTTCATTTTATGCCACTTTAAAAAGTGAACATGCAAACAAACAATAGACAATCAGAGAGAATTCACTAGACAAACCAAAGGATTTCGTGTGGTGAAGTAAAAACAGATCACCCCTATCGGCGAGCAGGATTAAAAGTACTCTAAGCCTCATCATGGTTGAGACAGACGCATGAAACGTGTGCACGCGGTGCACTATAGAGACATTGCACGCTAACCAGAGGTTAACGAAAATGGACAGCAGTCGTTGACTGGAAGCTAAATGGATTTGTTACTATGGCATAATTTAAAACAATAAACAGCTGCTGTGGTAGATCGACCACACGAACCAGGCATCCACCAACAAATCAATTGTATTCAACTGTACTTAGCGAAATTTGGTGAACAGTTTGATCAACTTCCTGGAAGAGGAACCACGTAAGTCCAGTTTTGATTTCAACCAAGATTAGATTGTACCAATGACTATGCTTAGCATGAAATGCAACACACCCAGCAGTGACGCAATTACCGGGAAGATAATGGAGGGACCAGATAATAACATTACTCTGAAGAAAATATACCGGAATTGTGTACTCCAGTGTGGTGAATTGGGGCATCAATTCGGCTGGCAACTTCTCCTCAGTCATCCCAGCGTACTGAGGTGGAAAATTGTTACGCGACCCACACAGACAACAGTTCCAACTTCGGCTACGCACATCAAACTAGGAAATAAGGTACAAGTAGTGTGGACGAAAAATAGGATGGTCACTTTTGAAATCAGGCCAGATTTTACACAAAAGAAATTGACTTTTCTTGATCATTGCAATACGGTTCAAATAGAACTTAAAAAAGATAAGGAAATGAAACGGCACATGTACGATTACAATCATCAAAAGTTTACAAAGCGTTATGTTGAGGTTAGGAGAGACAAGTCCCAACCAAATAATGCAAATTCGAAATCAGAAATTGAAACATGAATGCCTCAACATGGGGCTAGTGAGGGCAATGATGGTTGGTGACTTACCAATCGATCACAATGTTTGGAATATATCTCGAAAATTGGTGGACACTCCATTTGTTCTTAAAGCTATTTGTCACTTATAGATACAGCGATTGCATAGTGAGTTTTTGAAGGGACAATAAAAGTAGTCCATTGATATGATTGGTTAGGAGGATTGTGAACAGCAGAGGAAACCACTGGAATTTTGACAAATCTTTCTGAAGCAGTCAAAACTGTGATACGGTTTGCAAGCTTAACAGTTGGGATCGCACACATCATAGGCCAACTTCCGTGACAATAAAAAATAATCAGTAAGCAAGACGTGATTTCGGTCATGGTTTAAAATAGCCCATCAGAGTAATAACCGCATTGGAACAACACCTAGTGCATAAACGGCCAACTATTTACGCCATGGTTTATGCACCTTTTGTATATAAAAAAAACTACTGGCTAAGATGAACTGTACATGACAACTGCTCCAACTAGAACCAAGGTAGAGTTGGTTCAATGAATACATTTCCTTTACTATGTTGAGTAGATTCCACGCATCATATTTCTACTAATAAGAGCTTACTTTCACAGGCATCACATCGTATCACACTTTCGTTTGGAATGGAGAAAATTGAGGTGAACCTGTTTATGTGATTTGTCTGCCATTTCTGTTTGTTCCGTGTTAAATGGCATTGCATTTTGTATACTTGTACTAATTAACTCAAGAAATATGTTAGATATGCAGCTATTGCTCAACAAGTCATTTGCTGTGATACAATGCACTAGAGTGTGCGTGGGAGCTGGATACTGTCAAGGTATCCAAACTTACACAGGAGTAGTTGGGATTAGCAGGATTAGAACTGTAATTCAAATTCAACCATAAGGTTACTGGCAATCTAACAAAACTTTCCGAAATTCACCACAAATCGAGTTCCACCTATACACTCGGCTTATTTGCTAAGACATTTGAACACAAACAGCTGTAGACGCAGACAAAACGAAGAAAAATGGTTCAGCCTTTCACAGAGATATACCAACGTTTTTAGCTTAACTAAAACGCAAGCTCTGTTCCGAAGGTAATAAAAAGAGAAGTGACGGAAACTGTTTGGTGACATTTTTATGCTTAAGTTCGAACAATAACTTGCACACCAATAGACTTAATTAGTCGAAATCCTTTGATTTTCCAGTCAAAGATCAGGATCCCAGCCCATGAGATGAGCACAACCCAACGTTCCTAGTCCACTAATAGCTGCTTTTATTTAATCTCATGAAGTTGTTCGGTAGCGCGATTTCGTACCTTACGGCAGTGAGCTAGGGATATGGCAGAGTACGGTCTGTTACAAACAATCAGCTGACATTCTTGATACAAAACATGGTGCCCTAAACCTGCGTATTGTCAGGGTCCGGGTGGGTGAACTTGGTCAGTCTATGTTGCCCAAGACTCACCTAATCTCTCGACTGGTTTTCGTTGATGCTATTCGGTACACGCGAACGAACGCATCGATAGTCAAAGATCCAACAGGTTTTACGTGCTTAGCTATTAGCGGCCATGTTTCGCAGTCACAAAGTAATCTACATTAGCCACACAGAGCTTTACAAATGCAACCCTGAAGCTCAAGTGAAACATACATTGATGCCGATGTGGTAAAAAACCGACCTGGACCCGGAAAAACGAGCTCCAATGTCGTTTTCTACACTATCGAGATAATGCTTCCTATGTAAAGTAGGTCAACAATCTCCAGAACTTCATTGTTCAGTCTACGCACAAGGTTGATACCTCAGTTCTGCAGCGACAAATTGCGCTTCAATGATGCGATTCGAATTCCAAAACAAGTGTCCACAACGACACTACGCACCAGAATCTGTGATTCATGGAAATTAATAAACAATAGTCCGAAAGAACATTGTCCCACAGAGAAGGACATAAACGCCTGGGTCCCGAGAGTGTCTCAAAATGTCCACTATTGCTTAGTCTACGACGAATTTGAGTACAAACGCAGAAAATTGTCAACTTAGGACAACAACATTTTTGGTGTGCAATGTTTGGTACACCTATGTATAACCATGACCTGAGGTGGAGTCTTAAAATAAAGCGCCGATAATCCAAGCCCAACGGGAAGCACTGCACGAACTAAAAGAAACCTAGATCGAGAGGTTTGGGAATTCGGAAATTATCTTAACGCTGATGATGTTTCGGGACCAAAACAACTACCTTGCTCGTATAGACAATGTAGCAGTTGATATACAAGACAGAGCTTGGACAAGCGACATGAGCTTTGGGAGGCACCGCAACTGGCAAAATGTCCGACAAGAGTCGGCAGTCTCAGAGTGTACACTCACAACTCACTGGACAATACGGGTTGAGAATACCTCGGCAGCGGTTACATGCCACAGGTTCATAGTTGATGGGTGGCAAATCATACCGTTCTTTGAACAATGTGTACAAACATGCGATAGGGATCACGCACTGAGCCGACTCCAACCGAGATATTGGCCAAGCGTTCCATGAGAAGCGGATACCATCGTTGGCTTCCGATTGACTAATAAATTCGGCCATCGTCGCCATTTTTCAAGTCTGTAAAATCGTATGGAAATGAACAAAATGTACCCAGTACGATAAAATGAAACCGGGTGACAGCTCAGCTTTTTGCTGTTAATGTTCAAATTCATCGTTCTAATCATAAAGCAACGTTACGTTTTGCATGATAGACGTAAGGTTAATAAATCCACATACCGGCTGTGTAATTTTAATACATAGCAACACAAGTTAACGAACACGCATATTACGGAAATCAACTACGAATCAACAGTCATCTGCAAGGTGACGAAGTATACAAATCTCTGTAGATTAGAGTCACAATAGTGGTGAGAACAAACAGAAGGATTACAAACCGTTTGGCAAGGTGAACAGTCATCGTCAAGAGTTGCACCAGGCCTTCATGCAGTGCACCGGCCTCCACAGCTAAATGACTTTGGGTCAAACTAAACGTTTCGATTATTACAACGGAACAGCAATCACGTTATGTAGGTTAACAGAATGAACAATACCCTATAACCTTCCAGCTTTCCAGGTTTTAACTTAAAATAAATCTAACCACAGCAGTTTAAAAATGACACTATCCCTAGTTAACTACCACGTATCTGCTTTCTTGTGGGACACAATTTTTGGACAAATAACATGGTTGGGAAGCCTAAGCGTTAAAGTCTGGGTCTACCGGTGGTGTCTCGGCACAAGACTATGAGTTGTCACAACAGTATCAATCCAATAGTACACAAACCTTCTTGTCTCAACAACGAGCTGCAGGAAGCCTTTCTATATATAGAGATTTAGCATTAGTCAATGAACTGACGGCTCTGCTCCGGAAGCTCTAGAGTAGCTCTAGAGTAGTGGTCACTCCAAAAGACGGGTTTGGCTAGCGTCGTCCTTAGTTCCAAAGAGAGCTCACGCACTTCGTCTGTAAATCGCAGAGGGATTAGCCTGATTCATATTGCGCCAAATTTGCTTGCGATCATTGTACTTCGCAGACTAGGCAAAACGTGTGAACAGAATACCTGCGAGCACCAAGATGCGTTTCGTCCTGACCGTGGCTGCAATGATCACATCTTGACATTCTGTTTGATCTCAGCCATTCAAGTAGAACGTCAACAATGGCTGTCTTGTTGGACATGAGAGGCATTTGACAAAGCTGTATTCTGGGGAATTCTATCAGGAATGTGTGCCCGGGAGGTATGTGGGCACCACTATCCGAAGCAAGTAAACTTAAGCCAACTTTGCTACCTAGGCGGGAGTAGGCATCGTTTAAACAGTCTACCTGAACGTCTATATTCCCGGCTAAAACGACTGTATCAGAACTACTTGTCGACCACAAGAGAGCACCCGAAACCGAAAAAAGATCGCCCATGACAGTTTAACCATTTTTCCAATATGAACGACTAGTGAACAACGGGGAGTTTCGCGTCCAGAGCCGGTCCCAACAGGTAGCCAGAGAGATGCACAGGATTCACCGCGAACAAGACTCCAATCCAGCAACGCAGCAATGTTACAGTGAC
>QNGE01003255.1:31943-89135 GCA_008508345.1 Paragonimus westermani | reverse complement strand
CAGATATCGGTGTTCAACCACCTGAAGATAGTTCACGTCCTCTACCCTGGGCGGTCAAGTTTCGCTACCGTAAGGTAATACGGCTCTCATCATTGTCTGAAATCGACGACACCGCCTTAACCGTAGAGATTCGTATTTCTACTTCATACTCCTTACGCCTCTCCTGCCACCGCTGATGCAGCTTCCTTTGCATTTTGAGGCTGCAAAGCGCATTCCGAAGCACTTATCAGAATGCGAAATAGCATTTAGCGTTGTTTGTGTCGCTTGAAAGTTATCCAACAGCAAACAGTTAAACACCCTATCATCAGCATAATCAAGATCAATCAGACTTTCACCAGGTAGGAGGTCCACGCCATCACCTTGTGAGTGCCGCGGACAATCCTCCATTAACTCATCTTTGACGAAGTTGAATAGAAGTGGTGGAAGTTGGCAGCCTTGACATACCCCGCTCATGGTGCTGGAACCGTCGGACAGTTCACTGCAAACTTTAACCCGAGCTGATTCACGGGGATAAAGCATCGACAGTATGTTCACATACTTGGTTGGTACACCCCTGCCTTCAGGCGAATCTAAGAGTGCAGATCGATACGCCGAATCGGAAGCACCATAATAGTCGAGAATTACAACAATTGTTAGCCGGCGGTACGCATGACGCTGCTCCGGAATCTGACGAGGGATAAAAATGTGATCTATACATCCTCGTTCAGCGCGAAACCCTGCCTGTTCTTCCCTGATGTTTATCTCCCGAACTGCAATGAGTCGACGAAGTATAATGGATGCCAGAACCCTGAAAATGGTTTTCGTAAGAACCTCTGGTACCTTCCTTGAATATAGGGACCAGTATCGCGTGACCCCAGCATAAAGGGATGGTCTCCGTCGTCCACACAAGTTGAAACAACTGAGTCAAGACCTCTAGTAACAGCTCCCAACGTTCTTTGAAAATTATCGGCACGAGATCACCTGGACCAGCAGCCCTATTGCGTCTGAGAGCCGAGATGCAGTTGGAGACCTCAGTCTCAGTGGGTGGTTCCAAATCGACCGACCAGGGTGCTACATTACAAGTCTGTGTTGGCAACACAGTAGGAGCAGGAGGCCAGCTAAATTGACCCTCAAAATGTTCTTCCCACCAGTCTAACCTTCTGGACTTATTATTAGATAAGTGTGCCGTCTGTCTCGCTGATAGTTTCACTGGCAAACGATCGCCCGGTACCAGTGACACGGATCAGCTTAAAGAGTTTGCCAGTATCCCCCGAAGCAATGGCGGGTTCCGTAGCCTCAACTTTTTCACTAGCCAAGCCTCACGATCAGACTTTAGACTATGCTTCGGTTTCCTACGGATATCTCTTCTAGACTTGATATGCGAACTACCATGAGGAATGTTACGTCTGGCTTCTAACAACTCAAGGGATTTTTCCGAGCTCCGATGTCTGTTCAACACATGTACCCCGTGTCGCAAGCTACAGTACCTGATTCCCGAATGGCCTGTGAGGTTTGAATCCAGCCGCTATTAGCACCTCCACAGTGAGAACTACTAAGGCAGTTTTCTAAGCTGGTTCGGTACTTATGCTTTACCGATGATAAAGTCAGTTTCTCAATAGATAATTTCTGTTGTCCGTAGGCTCGTTTCAAAGCAAAAGAAAAGGACGAAACGACAACGTACCAACGCATGATGAGAATCCAAGTACGTGCTCCAATAAGAACGGCAGTCCTAAATGGAACCCCACCACCTATAACTAACGCCTATGTGGTATACCTGAGACTAGGCCTGATTCGGAGAAGAGAGCAGTCCAATATAACAATGACGTGCAAGACGCCTGAAACTAGTGCTGGCTAATAATAGTTGTGCTCAGCCCACAGCTGCAACAATCGCCCGCCATTAAGTGATCAATGTTACGCTATCCCAAAACCTGTCACTAAGTCGCCCGACCTGGGCATTCATATCTCTGGCCAGAACGACGATATCACAGCCACGTGTCGATCGACGGACAGCGGACCGATTCAAGTTGAAAGCGTCTTTCACACCGACGTCACTACATTCAGTAGGAGCGTAAGCCGACACAATGAACAGATTTCCGAAACCCTTGCGTCTAGAACTGGTCTTAACAGAACCTGCCAATCGGACGGCATAGTCTACTGTTAACAGTAGTCTAGTCTACTAATGCGGCTGCGGCCATCGTGCTGAGGACTATACCTACTCCAGCCCGACCTGTAACGGCGGCCAGGGAATCACCCAAGTGTATACGCAGCATCGGATAGACAATGCGGGTGCCGCTAGTTCCATACGATGCCTACCGTCCTGCATTCTAGTTTCCGAGATACAGCAGACATCGACATGCAACCAGCCAACCGTTCGTGCGAGAGCGGCCTATTGACCTATCTGTTTTATCATGCGGACGTTGAATGCAGCCGTATTATTTTGGTTCCTAGGTCTAAGTATGGGACAAGGGAGGCCTGAAACAGAATGGTAAGAGATGGAACTTACCGACTCAGTGTTACTATGATTGGCTATATTCGTTTTGGGATCCGTAGAGTAAGGATCAGAATTGGGGATCGGGAGGGTCCTGAGACCTAAATTTGATAGGACCATGAGGGCGGGTTCAACAGTAGCAGGTTTTCGCCTATCTACCCTGCTGTATGCAGCAGATAAGACAACCGGGTTTCTACTGCGAGATGGCCGATGCAGTATGAAATTACTGGTGTTGTGATTATTCATGGTTGCATGTGGGTTGAGACACTGCCAGGAGACCCAGGCCTAGACAGGAGAGCGCTCAGGGTTCTCAACCGAAGCCTTTGGCTCAAAAGCTTGTACAGCATGGCAGCGGGTGGGTGGCAGTTAACTAGGACTGGTACGTTTTTCAGGAAAAGATGTCAACCTTCTTCCAACCCCACAGACTGCGGGACTAAGAGACTAGTTTGTCAGACCTCTACTTATTGACCTGCCTGGTATGAGTAACTCGGTTGATTTGGTCACCACATCGTCCAGTTTAGCCCAACAGGTCAGTGAAATGAGCAAGCCGTCACACCGAGCCAAGAGCCAGTCTCGTGATAATTCCCAATTCAGAATAAAGAAAGCATGCACACGGCTTTCAAAGTGTGCAGGAATGTATACCAGTTTCGTCACATCCCCTTCGGCACTAATAAAGTTTCGAAAAGATAATCGACTCCTGGATTAAAAAGAAAGGCACAACTGACTCTCGTTTACAGTTTACGAATATAGAACCTCAAACGGACTCATTATAAACAAAATTTCGAGCCCTTGTTGCTGCAGAAAGTTCAAACAGCCATTCCGAGATCGATCGTGTCCATCCGCATCAACGTGTTCAGAAACAAGTTATAACTCAAATAGAGACCTAGTTAACTTAATTCTAAAGGACTGAAATTGTTGCTATTCCACACGATTCGAGGCCATGACAGTGTATGGCGAGAACTTTGGACACCATGCTGAGTGGATTTCATTTTACTGATAAGATCCACATAATTACACACACGAAAACACTTCGTGTTCCCAGCGATGTTGAGGAGTCGCATGTAAACTTGAAGAAAGAAGTGGGAGAAGCGGTGGTTATCACTGTTGACTACACTTATCTTTTGTGGTGACAGCGCGCGTCCAAAATTATCGCCGCAGTGACGCTTAATCAAAATGGTAGACCGGATGCCTTTTCCTTCAGGATTCTGGAAGTAATCATTATACAGTCGAAAGGGAAGCCTGAGGAGTCGCTGAGGCTCCACGGAAGTGGAGACATTGCTAGCTATGGAATCGCCTTCAGACCAGAATGAACCAAAGACCAGTTGCATTTGCGGACAGCGGTAATGGGAGTAAGCTTAAATTAAAAATAGTCAGCATTGGAGAATGCAACTGCCATCTTTTCACCACGAAGCTATCGTCTCAAGAAAGATAGTCATGCAGCCAATAGATGATCTTGTTGTTACAGTTCTTCCACTATTTGTTCAATGGATTCAATGGGCGATGGACAGTAGGACGCGACAGATTTTGATGGCTAAGTTTCTCCAAGCGACGAATCTCTGTGCTAGAGGGAAGTCGCAACCTTTCTTGATTGTATCGGAGGGCTAAAATGAAAAGCAAATTAATGTATACTTACTGCTAATATACTCGTAGGTCTATAGCTGGGTAGATATGCGTAATTAGGTGCGAGCTATTCGACAGACGAGCAAGCACATGTGGCTGTGCGCAGGAGAGCATGCTGGGGCACAGACTAGGTGTTAAATTGATTATTCGGACGAATTTTGAACTTAGCCACTGTCGTGGCACTCACGATATGTTCCGGCAGAGAGTTCCAGGCTTTGCTGACCCGAACCGAGAAGCAACTGTGCCTTGGCTCAAGCCTCCTATATTGAGTCTTTAGTTCCAAGGAATGCCCTCTGGGTAAGCTAGCATCCGTAGAAGTGAGCAGGAATCGGTACGGATGGTTAAGGGCCCTCAGAATCATGAACGCCAATATCAGGTCACTTCTCTGTCTGTGATACTCCAGGGAGATATTTAGTTCTTGAAGCCGCTCGAGGTAGGGTTTTGCACTCAACCCACGAACCGTTTCCGAGCACCGTTCCTGCAGCAATTCACTGTGTAAACAGGATGCTTAGCGGGAGAGCTAAGTGTGCAGCCCCTGAACAGGGACTAGAGGGGATATACAGTCTTGCCCCGGAGATGCGTTTAATCACCTGAAGTTTCGTTAGCACAGCACCCATTGTGGTGTCTAGTGTGAGGATTCCTCCAGAAGTATTGACACTTCTTGCCATGGAGCAGCTCGGTACGCCGTTAGTGGGCACAGTACTGCAGGAATCGGCCAGGACTTCAGATGCTTTACCACCTGAGCTGGTAAGCCCTTGCGGGCGGTTTAGCTGGAGCACACCGGCTTAGACTTTAGGAATTTCGGAGACAGATTTGTATAAGCTCTTGGGATCGTTGAGCTCCGTTGAGCGTCGCTGGAAATCTGGTCGATCTTCTCTGATTAGTTTGGTGCAGTGGTTTCGAAGTCGCGCATAGAGATGATCATCTACATCCCCTGATAGTCTTAAACGAGTTCATGTCAGACAATTAGCATAAGTCACCTTTAACGTGCGGGACCGCAACTGCGATTTCCGGCAGGTTATGGAGTAGAACGGCGTTGAGCATTCTATGGCTTCGCGGATGGTATTAGTGAAGTGATTACACATTTCCTCAACAGACAATGAGTTAAAGTGATCCACGAAGCATTAGCTAAGAATGAGTTGAGTGTGTCCACCCTAATTCTCCAGAATTTCCTTTTTGGAACGTTTGCTTTGGAAGCAATCTCAACACAACGAGTGAAATCGAAAGTTGCTGCAGCGTGCTCACTTAGGCCGAGCGAGGCGTCCACTGTCAAGTTGTCTGCCAACAGTTCCGCATTAGTGAAGTTACAGTCTAGACGAGAGGGAGCGTGGTCTCCGCGTCATCTTGTATGGTAAATCACATGTTCCATGAGGCCTGTAGCTGCAATTGCGGCTAGAAATGTTGCAGGCATTGCACTGGCGGGGCTTTGCACGAGTAAGACTGAAAGTCAATTTGTGGTAGGTTAAAGTGACCCATTATTAGGATATGAGTATCCTAAAGAGGGGATACAGCTGAGTCCGCAGAAGACTGCCTCGTCGCGGTCTGAGCAAGAGCACGGAGACCGATAGGTTACGTCAGCTAACAAACTGTCAGAGTTGGAAGGTGCAATGGAGCACCAGATGGATTCAAGAATGGTAGAGTATTGATTGATATAAGAAAGTAGCCCAGGGGGAGTTGCGGACATAAAGGGCAACATCACTTCTTCTGCCTATTGTTCTATCCTGCCGAAAGAGAAGCACACTTGCTATATCAAACTTAGGATCGAAATTATTTGGAGAACCACGACTCGGCAATTCCGACAANTGGTTCAGGGGCCTGATTACACCTCAATAACTTAAGCTCCAGGGCCAAATCTGCTTCCGACGGAGGGCTGTCTGGAACGCAATAACTGACCATTCAGGTCCTGTCTTCCACACGGTCTGATGAAGGTCAGCTGAACTGTTCCTTAAAATGTTCAGCCCACCTGTCAAGTCGGCGCGATCGACTGGTGATAAGTGAACCATCATTTTCACATACGGTTTCACTTACACCGACTCGAAGGCCAATACAGCCACGGATCATGAAAAGGTCTTCTGTTATTCCTAGCTAGAGGGACTCTTTCCATCCCTTTCGATTGTCCGATCGAGTGTGGCTCACGGTCTTTGCGCAAGTTTTTAGTCAGCTTCTGTCTGAGTTCTTGACGGTCGTCATCATACTCAGAACCAGGTGGAATCGAGCGATGCTCGTGTATGAGGTTTGTCGACGCGACAGAAATCCAGTTCCGTTGCAATTGAACAGCTCCTTCGGGAAATGCCTCTTCACAGCATGCTTTCATGTCTGCTGCGATTTGTTCCCAGTGTTCGTTAAGATCTCTGGTATGAAGCGAACGTGGTAAGTTGTTCACCGACGCTTCTTGGTAAGGGTTCTTCACACTATCTCCGCTCAAATGCCAGTTAGGCATCTCGCATTTACTAGCAGTATAGGCCAGAGTTTGCAAAACGTTAGAATCTACAGTGCAAACCAACTATTTCTTGTCAGAAGCAGAAGGATGAGAGGCCCGTATGATAGGCTTTATTCGTCTAACAGTTGATATCTGACAACTGGAGTGGATGGCTTAAGTAGATTGCGAAGTCAAGGCTGAAACAAATGCCACAACACCTTGTGACATTCTCGAATGAGGCGCAACATTTAAGCCTCTCCTCTCTCATACATCGCCGTAGTAGACGAGACCTCAGGCCATGTTCTTACAGAATGTTGGCGTGATGGTGTGGGATTGCACCCGGATACTGAACTTCGAGAGTTGAGGTCTGCAAACGACGTTCCTCCTATCTGTAGTAGCTCATAGGGATTCCGAAGGTGGTAAGCAGCTTAGAGGGTTCAGTTCTTTGATTCGGTGTTATCTTTGATTCTTTTAAATGCTTGATGTCACATGCCCAGCGGCACCGCGTTTTCTTTCACCCTGATTGATAAGTCGTTGGATGTGGCTGAAAGGTTCAAATCCCTTGGTAGCCTTAACAACACTGGTGGAATGTTTGGTAAAGTCAAAAACGGTATATCCTAAACTCTATTAACGTTTGCCATCATGCCGTCTATGACGTCGGCGTGAGCTCAGTCGTTCTGTGAAAGGCCGGCTATACGGTGCTAGCTGTATTTTGCGGCTTCGAAACCTGGCTAATTCCTACTGAGGATGTTCACGTAATATGTGTTTTCGACCATGATTTTCTTCGAAACATTCGCAGTGTACTTCAGGAATATCCTTGCAGCAGTGCCAAAGTTCGCAAACACGACTTCGGGGCAGGCAGACTGTCGATCATTCAAATGAGCTCGCACCACAGGCTTTATTGGCTCGCACATACCCCACGAATACCACTTCATCGCTTGCCACGTTATACCTTGTCTGCAGAGGATTGGGTTCGAAGCGGCCGCATGACGACCAGTGTGTAGCCTGCATTCAAGATCTTGAAGCGCTGACATCGAAGCTTGCTTCGACGTAGCGTTCCCGGCTTCTGGGTTGGGGTCTGCAGCTCACCGAACACTTCTGGTTAAGTACACTGATATGGGGAATAGTGGAAGTAGCAAGCGCTCGTATCACGAATGTCCAGGTGCTCCAGTTTAAGTTTTCCCCTCATTCTGTCCACACCTCCCTCACTTTACACCACTGGGCTTCTCTCCTCAGTTGCAGTGGCACGTACGCCACTCTCTGTGGCTGATCGTGTTGTCCATGTATATGTCCGCATAAAGTGGCCTGAAATTGTGAAACACATGTATATATACACATTACACATGCTATGTTCAACGAAAACATTCGACAGAGTTACTTACATGCCATTGCTTTTCAAGTTGACTGGAGGAGTCGGTTGCGGTGGTTTGGATAGTGTTTGGGTTAAGAGTCACGGTGAATAGCGTCCTGCTACAACGACACACGTCCACGGTAGGTCCTACAAGGCTCCACTCTAGGGTTCTTATTCTTTTCTGTTCATCAACGGTTTTCCCTCGGTTGTCACAGTTTCACCGTTGTTGTATACGTGCGATTAGAAAACTTGGAGAGCTGTTTCGTCAACGTTCAGCGAAGTCAGTTTCAGAAGCACCTTGGTGCAATGAGAAACTAGACGCTGATCAGCCTTTTCTACTTTCCCGCTTTCGAGTTCGTGCTTTTCCAAATGCGACACGAAGTAGTCGTCGGGTATACAGCCAAGCCATACCTAACGTAATCCATAGAATAGATCTTGGTACCTTTAACCGTCACACTTTGACACCTGTTGGAGCCGTTCCTTTCTAGCGATACGAGCTGACTCCCTGATTGTCTTCGCCACATTGTTTCAAGTTATTTGTCACGCCCGTGGACCTAAAGGGTTCCATCAGTTTTCAGGCGTTTTAGCATAGGATCACGCGATGCGCTCCACTTTCTACTCAGATCATCTGGATGTTCTTCAGCTTAAGACGGCGACACACTGCTATCTCGTGACGTTTTCCTGATCCTATTATCATCTTGTCCGAAGCACCCAAATCATCATCTCGACTGGGAAAGCATCGGTCATTCACTCAAACTAGATTCTTCTCTGGACCACATACTCAGTGGACGACACATACACTAGGAGCGTGTGTCTGAGGTTGAGTGTGTTACTGTGCATCCTCATCGAGCTGTGTAGCACGGGTTCCTTTAAAAACACCTGTACGCTTTAGCAATGTGGTCTTTACGAGGATCTTTCAGGTAACCTATGGGCCATTTAGTCAACAAGGTGATGGAGTACGTTCGCATGAATGTGAACCCCTTCTAAAAACAGTGCACATTTGCCTGTACTCTCGTGTTTGCATCTTTTAAATCCCTTGTTTGTTCCATTGTACTTTTAAATTCCGACCCAGAAACCTTGGGAACCTGAAGACTGGTGAAAAATCTTGACATGGAAATTTATTCTGACTCAGTCTGCATTCATCCAGCAATTAGTCACCAAACCTCGCAGGCAACTAGTGTGATACCTGCTTAATGGTGACGAATGATGTTACGCCCTTGCATTTTGTTTTTAAGATCCCAAACTGCATACGGAAGCGTGGTTATATTTGTTTAACTGCCCAGCGATGTTATATTCATCCTGTATCACGTTACTGAAATACGCGCGACATTAGAGAGCGAAGACTCAACACACTGTATGTTATACAGGAATTCGGTTGTTGTTTAGCTTTCGCGACCGGCGAAGTATCAGCTTTACTACAACAGAAGCATGGCGAAATTAGAGAAATGGCGTAATCAACTACGACTGTCAAACATTTCCTACAGTCAAGTTTAGGCGGAACCGGAGTGTTAAGAATATCTCGCGGCCGTTAAAACTGTAGAGACAGTTAGGTACAGCTAAGCAAGACTTATTCGATCAAACATGTGCTCATAAATGATCAGTTCTCCATATACCGGTAACATGGTATGAAGCAACTTAAATTGAGGCGAAAGGGACAGTGGACAAGACACCGATGAAATGAACAGCGGGCATATAGTTAACATGTGGTATGTAACGGTTTGAGGGACAGAAAACGTTCAGCATATAGAAAGGGAGTAAACCGCATGTAACCAATGCTCGAAATCTCCGATGGATTACGCAAACACTGCACCTCCTTCACATTGACATCATGTTGTAGGATAAATTTAGGAGTATACAAGGTGCTCGGTAGCAGGGCTTTCTGGAGAACGCAGAGTTCAAGACGAAGAGGACAGAATATTTTGAAATTTTCGAAGGAAACGAGCAGAACTAGTCTTCGAATTGACAGCCAATTCGTTCTAGACAAGCATGCAGTGCACATGAACATATGCTGACTCATGCGTTTTTATGAAGTAATCTAGCTAATAAACTTGCATGATGTTGATTGGTACGTACCTGAACATTTCGAATGTTTTAAATGTGAAAGCCAGATCTAGCTCAGTGTGCTTACTGTCACTTTTGAATTTGTTTTCGCACGTCGGTTTGCTGTGGACCGATGATCAGCAAGTGATGCATAAGTATTCATGATACCGGACGCTTTTCTCATACTTCTTGAGGTATGGGAGTCTTTGTAAGTATTCATGGTTGTAACTGGCTGAGATATCGCCGAGTCATTCAAATTTATACAGAGTTGTTAACCGAGTGCCTAAACAGCAAGGCAGCGAATAGATGACAGTAGGCCAGAATAAGTACCATTTTTCCAAAATAAATGGTCAGTCTTCTTCCCATTTGGAGAACCCCAAAACTGCAGTTCGTACGGTCTTTCTGCATCGGCTCTCCTGTGTGAGTGACTCTTGGCATGTTCGTCACACTGTCAGGCCTCATTGTATAGAGGGCGACTACTAGGAGAGTACTAGGATTCGGCTACGATATTTAACTGCATCGACTGGAGGCTGCAAATCGTCTTCAACCATTCGACCGTTTGCACATGCGAATAATGGTACGTGTCGGGTGACATTGTCGGACAAGCAACGGTGATGTCGAGAAGTGGATACTTAATGGTGAAGCTCAAACCGGTTTATTCGTCTGATCTTCATTAATATGTGGGCTCAGGAGGTTCAGTCATTTATTAGGGTCGGTAGTCATTCGTATACCACGCCGAGCACTCTGTCGGTGCGCCAGCCAGTTAGTACGTCAATGCGAGGTCGACGAGTGAAAATTTGGTATAACAAACTGTTGACAACTACCTGTTAATTGGTCACATCGGTTAAGGCCTCCGTGATGCACGTAACTTGCTCCTAGGTACGCTGGAAGAGATGGTAGTTATCTAAACATTGTTTGAGTGTTGTCACTGCTCTCTGGAGTTGTCTGTGAACTGACTGCAATCGACGAAGCAAGGCGATGAAGCAAGCAATCTGTCCTGCAGGTGACACCTTACTTTTACTTACAGCTCAGCTGTTCGTCTACAAGGTGCTGAATTCCTGATGTTACATGTTTGCGTCTGGACAAATGACTGTTGACAATCAATTCACATCCATGCTCCCTCTTTGGTTTCTGAAACTTCTCATGTGGTAATTAAGCTTCAATATCAGCCGCGGACGCTATACGAGATTCGTGCTGTGGGAGGTCTTTTCTATAATTAGGTCTCGTCATCAAGGGAGCGAGTAGTATCTATTTTAATCCCAGACTTGGTTCTTCAATAGCCTGCAGGGTTACCCACTGATTACTAAGGGCAACATTGGTTTCAAGATAAGCTGGTTCAGTCAGCCCTAATTGTAATTACAGTTCTGTCTTCTCATTTCATCATTTGATCGATATTGTTGGGCAAAGTTTTCAATAGGTTTTATTATCAGTCCATTGACGTCTTTGCTTACCTGACTTTGAGGGTGCCCGTAGATGAAAGCATCTCCGTGAAAAGCCATCGTAAACGCTTACGCCGTGTTTACTCTGGCACTAGTTCTAACACCCTTATACTTTCGAATCTGTAATGGCATCGGTAGCCACGACAGAGCCAAGTTACCTTTAATGTCTGCGAGATACCGGTTATCTAATGCCGGTGCTTCTTAAACGAAATAGCCATGTTTCTGTTGATGTAGCGTTTTAGACTACCGTTAGTTAATTTAGAGACTAGTTTCGCGATGGAGTCCTTACACCTACTCACTCTGTTTGCTATAACCACGCGGTTACAGTGGAAGAGTGAACAGGCAACCATTTTCTTACAAGTCATCGCTGTCCAGTCACAATAAGCTCTTAGCCACCGACACTTATTTATTAGCCACTTACAAATCACCTATAAATTAGTTTCCATTTCAGAATCATACCCCTTAACTACTCTTGATTTGTGAATCTCAACTTCACCCCAACCTGGCTCAATATTCTCACATCTGATATATGTCCTTTGGATAGTGCTCATAAAATCGCATCCTTCGTTAACGATGCATAGTAACTTCTCGTGGGAGACAACTATCTCGCTGCGGAAATATTGCTCACTCTTTTTTGTGCAGTAGTATCACAAATCCCGCTCTAAAACTATCCAAGTATAATTCTCCATTTCTCCACGTGTCGATGTACTTTCCGTCATTCCTGTCAGGTGTGGCGTAGCCATAAAGCCGTACGCAGTCTTGACGTTCGAGCTTTGGACTTCTTTCAGTTTCCACACCTTTGACATCTAGCAAACAGCTATCTACTGGTCATTACATTTATTTGCAATTGTCGCTTTATATAGGTTGTCCTTAAGCCAGGGCTTTACTCTTCTGTATTTTCAAGCGTTGTGAAGACCAAAGACGCTTGGTCCGGAAAGCTGTTTATTTCCGGACATCCATTACAAACTATATGAAAACAGCTACGAACGAAAGTACGACTGAATATGTCTACAACCACCGGCAGTAGTGCATCGCCAGTATTTCTGTTAGTATGCCCTTCACAGCGCATATACACATTTCCAGTCGTCGCTTCTAGCTCATCGTCCCACTAACGTTGAGAACCGTCGCTTAGTTTCCGCCCTTTCGACTCGTGCCACACTACTTGCCAGTAACCCCGTACATCATAAGACAAATGGAATGCGTAACAAAAACAGGAAAAATGTGCATGGGTTCCGTCGGATTGCAGGTCACTACGTTTGAATATTCTGAAGTTGGCTCCAAAGTACTATGTGTGTTCATTGATTCACAAGTTGACAGGATTCGCTGAGCTGCGGAGGATTGCTTAGAATCAGCGGTGGACTAATGAGTAACCATATTACTAGGGAAACTGTGTAAGAAGCAGGAAAATCATTGACAAACGTAGGTAACATAATGAGAGGGAAACATTGTGGACCGTCAGCATTCATATTGCATAAAGAGAGTGGTCTCTTTGCAACCACTTAAAACGATCAATTGATTCGAAGCCGTTTTTTGGTGACTTAACTGGCATTGGGTTCAACCAAAGGCGTTGGATAGCTCTAGACGGAAATTCATTATCTGTAATGGAAAAAACCTCAGGGCGGATGACTACAAGTAGTAAATAAAAGACCTACCCTTTGAGCATTCACATCAAGATTCACGCCGATAGTTGCTGATTGGTTCGTTGTGTTCCGAACAGTGTGGCAAACGGTTAGCGTTTTACTGTCAGTTTAAGAGTCGTCTGGATATGCTCTCATTTTTCACTTTGTGGTTAGCTTGTTTCGGCGACGGGCGTTGGAGTAGAGTTTCGCTATCATTCAGCCCCATCATTGATGCTGGCCTTTTTCTAGTATTGTGCTCGAATGGTGAGTGTGGCAATCACTGCTCCACTCTTATCTCACTAGGCATGATTAGCTAATCCGACGTCAACGCCTGTTAACTATTGTTTACAGCATCAGCTAAAGGGAGAGTGTGAAAATCTAAAATCTTTTTCTGGACTCACTGATCCTGAATTCTTACTATTGTTTGCTGTTTTTATTTGGGATTTAGGAAGAAGACAATGATACTATAAAAGAACTGCTACAAAACAACAAAGATAAGCCAGTGCGGTGTTTAGTGTATTCAAGCAAGATGCAAGTCTGCCGTGAAGTGATTCTTACCCCGAACACAAGTTGGGGTGGTCAAGGCCTTTTGGGCGTAAGCATCCGGTATTGCTCGTTTGAAAAAGCAAATGAAAACGTATGGCATGTGTTGGACGTGGAACCTAAGTCGCCAGCGGATCTGGCCGGTCTCACGCCATACTCGGACTATATAATTGGTTGCGATTCTGTGTTGAATGGGGTAAGTCCTCTCATTTCCTTCCTACTCGCCTTCATGTGTTTGTCGTAAGATTTTTGCCGTTAGCGTTGGGAGTTTTGTTTTCTCAACGGTTGTTCGATGTTTGGTGTGAACTCACATTTCTTACACAAGATGGCGCATACCAAAGTTTCGTGATCGTGTTCGGATTAACATTTCTAGTAGTAGTATCCATTTTTCAAGTTTGGCTATTTTTACTGAACGCGTAACTTTCATGTTTGGCTTTTGGTTTATTACCGTGAATTGTTGACATTGATCGTATCGACTGGTTTTTAGCTGGGGTTACGTTTGCATCTTGAAAATGCCAGCTCTCATTGTAAGATTGGCAGGGGCTTGTGCCAGCCCTGTGAATTGTTGAGAAGTCGAATGTCGTGTCAGTGATAGTGGAATACTCGATAGTACCCAAAACAGTAAAATCTCACATGGCGTTTGCCAATGCACGGGTCCTGTGGCGTCTGTGGTTTATTTCTCGTTGAAAGATGGAGTATGCAATGCAACTGTATGAGCAGTCTTCCAATTCGACGGCGGACACCTGCAAATCCGCACTGTGGGTGTTCACAGCTTGTTGACGTCTGAAAAACATTGGTGGGAGCCGTAAGTTGGCGGTTACAAGGTTCGCCGGGTTTGCTACGAGATATCTGTACGTAGTAACACAGTTCCACAAGTGTTGTTGAATCCGATGTCGGTCGGTCGTGGTGCTTTGTGTTTGTTGGGTTAATAGAATTGCTGTTCTTGGGCTTGGAACATGAGGGCTTTAGTGTAAACACTTATTCAAGTAGAACCTTCCCGGCTATGTTGCAAAAAGTAATCATTAGTTGCCTCATGAAGGCGTGGCCGGAGTTCAAATCCCGGCCGTGCCAAGCATGTGCACTACTGACGAGCTCTAATGAGAGCGAAAGTCGAGTCTAGTGCTTCTTTTCGAAAGGGGCTGGCTGGAAAGTCTATCTGAATGCGAAGGCTGCGATCAAATATGGGTGATGTTCAACTTGAAAACAAACCAACCCCCGACTACTCATCGCTAATCAGTAATCATTGTCTTGGGTTGAAAATGTTGCGGACCGTAACGATGAGTAGCACTCAATGGCACCCGTATCGTTAGTGCCTTTGCTCCGCAATGTAATTTCTTAACCTTTCTGTGACTTACACGTCTTACCATTAAATTGTAGCGTTAATGCCAAGTGTTATGCGAAAATGCGAACCGGCTCCGACGGCATTCCAGAGTGAAAATTTCTATGCACTCCTCCTGCATTCCCTTCACTCCCGCTTCTCGCGGTCTGCTGCAGATCCCGTTCTATTCCTTTTTTTAACAGAGAGATGACTTTTACGACATGATTGAGGCAGCCGATGGCCAGCAGGTGAGGTTGTATGTTTACAACAGAGAAACAGATTCGTGTCGTGAAGTGAAACTCTGCCCCAATTCAAATTGGGGTGGCAATGGTCTACTGGGCTGTGATATCGGCTATGGATATCTTCATCGCATTCCAGTATGCCGTTCTCTCCGTGGTACGGACACAACATCTGCTGAAGACTTCATGCTAAAACCCACCAATCCGGATGCCACAAGTGTAGCAGCAAGCCAAGCCCCGCAATGTCCGCCTCCGTCATACGACAGGTCATCACCTCCGGAGACAGCGAATAGTTACTCTGAGGTTAGCAGCATTTCTGTTAGACATACAAATCCGGTGTGCAAGGTTATGTTTGCGCCATCTCAACGTTTTTGGATAGGGTTTGACTAATTTGGACCTTTGTTTCCTCTAGGTTCCCCTCATGGCGCCAACGCCTGCTTCTGCGTATTTTCCACCCACGACAATTGGAAGTGTTAATGAAATATCTACCACTACATTTGTGTCTACCATTCCCTCGACAACAAAAACTTGCGTGCCGACTTGCCATATTCCAGCACCCGCCCCTCTTCCTGCCGGATTGATACACCTTTCTCCTCTTATCGATTCCTCCTGCATATCTGCTGGCACCGCTTCTATCTCACAAGCCTCGTTCCCGAAAGTCCTCGATCCTCCGAAACCGTTAGCACCTCAATTCTCTCCTGATCTGTTGCAAAACCCCACCACGGATTTTTCTTCAAATCAAACATCAGCGACGGCCGTGATCTCTTTACCTGGAATGCCCCCACTGGATGTTTCCATGCCTCCATTGTCACGTAAATTTTTTTCTGCAAAAGCAAATCTAATTGTTTCCTAATTGTTAAAATTGAATGAAGCAGACCAGCCTCACTGTTTTGGCCCACCGCTCCTATACGCAGTGTTTTTATCCGAACGCCTTCAATCTACACGTGATAAAGATCTGGAATATTTGCCCTATAAAAATATTGATCGTTTCACACACGGCGGAAACTACTTAATCAGATAGCTCGTTAACCAGCCCAGTGTGACGATTAGCTTAACTGGGCTAAAATGGAATCGTTTCCCATGTTTCTAATAAAAACAACACCAAATAAACGGATCTCAGAACATAGGTTAATCAGGTCGAAAGCGTACATATCACACACTCTGTTGGACGATGTTACCTAATGTATATTCCAATTTTGTTGATATAAATCTACGCTCTTACGATACTCAGTAGATCAACATCTTGGTACAGGTCGAAAAATTTCGCATTGTCGAAGACATGCTGAACGAGTTTAATAACCGGCCTGGTTTGTGTGAAATGCGTTTCGCACTTTCAAAGTGCGATTTCAAGTCTGGGGCAATCCCACTCGTACTTTCTTCATCGCAGCTAATCCGCTCGACACTGCATGCACTTTCAAAAATTTGGATAGCACTATCTCGTCAGATTGTAATATTGCTAATGAGATATCAGCGAGGATAGCAAAGACAGAAGTTGCCCTTTCCAGCCTGCGTCATCCATGGCGTGGAAAAGACGTCCGGTTGTCGCCAGAATGAAGGGTGCACAGTGTTTGTGTGCGTTCCGTTTTGCTCTAGGGTTCGGAAACGTGGCCTGCTCGCAACGAAGATGTCAACCAACTTGCTGTGTTCGGTCGTCGTCCTCTCCGCGAATTAGCCCACATTAAGTGGACTGGTCACGTGAGCAGAACGGCCGTTCGTCTGCGCGCATTCTGGAAAGCTCGGGATGCACGATCTGTTAGTCAACTACTCACGTCGCACAGCTTACGATCGCCGGGTCACGTATTCCGTATGCTATCTGATCGTTTAACGTACTGGACGTTGTCTACTGAGACCACTAACAATTGGGTGAAACCGCGTGGTGGTCCAGCAACAAAGTGGTCACAAAATATGAAGATCCTGACTGATCCACTGAGAAAAGTGAGTAGGTGTTGCCTGCTTGGCCGAAGTGTTCGTGACCACTCAAGTCGCTGGTTAGAAACGCTATCCGAGATGGCGACGTTGTGATCAACGGTGCACTTGTGTTCACACCATTCCTGGTTCTCCCCCTAAGGAGTCTTTTACGGATTTTTGACCTTTTCTTATCAGCGTTTCCTGTAAAATGATCCACGTTACTGTTGAGGTGAGCTGCAGCCTGAACCACAGCCGTTTTAAGTGGGGGTAATTAAAATTTCGCATGCTTTCGGAGGCAAACGGCTTGATGTACTATGGTGTTAAACAGTCACTTCGATTTTTCACCACTTTGAAGCCTGGCATGTCCCAATCGTCCCTGTATTGTGTGCACGTAACCAGTCGCCCCTCGCAAAAGGTGAATCGCTGTTATTTGTAACCGCTTGCCTTTACAAGTGCCTCGATGAAAGCTTTTATCAGTCTGTCTTGTGTAGTTACAATAACTGTTTGAAGCTTAAACTGAGAGCAGGTTTTCTCGGACCTAGTTGCCGCGAACGGCGGTTAGAAGCAGTCTTCAACATGTAAATAACTTAGTCATGATCTAATACTAATCTTCTGATCATTCTTATTTCAGAACTTCACATTGCCTCAACTTCCGCTTAACACCGGTGTGCCCAGCTCCCGTTCCTCGTTGAAGATAACACTCAACCTGACGCATTACTTGTCTTTTAATCCATTTTAATCTTTTGCCTTGTTGCTATTGGCCCTACAGGATTGTGTGGATGTAGAACTTTGTTTAATGTTACTTTCTTCCCACACCTCCCATTTCATTCTCTTTTCCAATTCAACAGTGATATGCACTATTTTGACATGATGTCTTGCACTTCGAACCAGGTGAATTGTCCGGAATACGCATAAAAATGCCACCAAATCACCGAGAAACTAAAATTCATCGACCCAGTCAGCCGAATAAGAAAATAAGACCTATTTGCGCAAACCTATGAATCTGGAATCGATCAGTAGGATACCGGAGATGGTTTGTGTAAGCCTGACGCAGTCTTATTCATCGTGTAAATCTCTGAGTGGTCAACACTGTTACTGCTCCCTATACAGCTACTTCAAACGATCGTCCTTGAAGAAATTCCCAGCTTTTGTGCCATGTGATAAGCAAGGTCATTGTGAACTTGTCCGATGTAGATCAGGGCTGTACCGTTAACCAGGTCTAAACTCCCGGTCATATAAATAGTAGTGGGTAACGTTACCGCTGTTTTAGCCGTAGGCTGTGGATTCAAATTATTATATCAAGGTTTGCCATGTGTTGAATGGGTGAAATTTGTCATCCATAGTCTGGTTGTCTCAATGAAGCATTGTTTGGTTCAGCTTAGACAATTGTTGGGAAAACGGTATACGGATTGAAAACGTTACTTTTGTAAACTACTACACAACCTCCTGTGCTACTGAGGCTGTTAATAAATAACGGTTGACAGTGGTTATGGTGCACATTGTAACACTGCGATCTGATATGGCCTCTATAATGTTGACTTGGCATTTTAAGTGTGATTTGGGGATTTACGTTATTGATTCGAATTGGTTATATTTGTTCAACCAAAGGTCTAATGGTTCCAGTGTGTGAGGCATCAGTCTGTTTTAGCTCTTCTGGTTGTTCGATTTCACATGCACAGAATACAATCAGATGGGTATGGTTTTTATAAATACGTCATCTCACCCATAACGTGGGACACAGCCAATTTTGAAACCGGGTTAAACAAGTATGCATAGAAAAACATTTGAAAAACAGAAGGGTGTGAAATGGGTGATACGGATTTCAGCTGTTGAAGTACAAGACAAACAAAAAGTTGGAAAGAAAATGCTTGTTATTAATGTGCAAAAGGCTCAGGCTGGGTCACAACTGAAGGTAGTTCACATCCGGCTCTGTCTAGAATAGCTTCGCGATCGCTTTTTCTTTTCAGGGGTCTCACTTTTTTGGGTTGGTTGGAACGTCTTCGATGGCGTGGTTGATCGGCGGGAATGAATTTGTTTCCGCATACGCTACTGTGCTCACGCATGTCTAAAATCGGACAGACTTCCAGTGCATTCACTAGATCGCCTTCCGGCACTGGATCTGACTCCTCCGGAAGGGGAGTTGCAGATAGCCCCGATGTGGACAAGATTTCGCCTCTTTTCCAAGGTTTATCTGGCTGTAAGGTGTGTTAGGTGCGGATTAGGAAAATTATGTTGGCGTGGATGCAAAGAAAATAGGCGGAATTGACATAAGATGAATAACAGTCGGTATACCAGTCGGAAGGAGTGACAAATTAGATCGTCTTGGGTTAAAACCGGCATGATCGAACTGAGATAGAGACATTCGGAGTAAGAAACAGGACCGCTAACTCACCGGGGGTTTGCGCACCATACGACTGGCTGGGACACTATCTTTTTCGTCCTCGCAAGCCCCTGTTGGTGTTGCCAAGGGGCTCGGTTTTATAGAGAGCCACCACTCGCTGACGGCTGAAAAGGGATGGGAGTCGTATGACAAGAGTTGTGAGGGCATTTTGGGCAGGAGAAGGATTATACAAACGTCTCTTGCATCAACAGTTGGAAACCATAGACGAAGATACGGATAATAACCTGGTTGTTCTAAGATATGCCTTATTCGGAGAGCGTTCGATCGAATCTCATTCACCTTAGTGATTATAATAATTGGCTACCTGCGATCCAAGAGCAACAAATCCTCGGGACGGCTAATTCGGATGCGACTATCCCGTAATACCGACTTGCCCTGGGAACATCGTTCTTGTATGAGGATACTTCAACAAAGGAACTGAGGTGGGTGAGTTATATGAAGGGGGGACTTCTGTCTTGCAACGGGATGACCTGCTGGATCGGCGTGTAGACGAACCTTGTCAGTTAGTGGTGTGAATTTCGGCGCCTGGTGGTTTTGAGGTTTTCTAAGACATCGGCCATACACTTCTCGTAATTAACTGCAACGAGACATCGCCAGTCAAAATAAAGATCCAGATGGCGGAGTTAGTCCTGGAACCCGAACCATTGAGGCGATAGACGGTGGCCTAAGAGAGCACCGTGCGCTTCCTGCCAGCATGGGTAACCCGACTAGTTTAGTTCGGTTGGTTCATCGAGGTCCTAATGAGCACGAGCACAGCTTCAACACATTCAAATGTATCCTGTAGATTCTGTTGGACTTCCACAAGCAAAATCAGACAGCCAACGTAAGCAATCACATTAAGTATTTCACAACTTACCCTGCTGTTTGTGGCATAAAACTGCCCCGCCAACATGTCTTACCTTCCTACAGCATCCCTGAGCATACAACGTCTACTATAATCACATTCGATGATAAACGGGTTCGTCTGGTTTAGAAGCTATCAAGACAGAATTAAAACGTGGCCAATACACATAGTTACCGATTGCTTACGGGTTGTTCTGAAATGAGAATTCGCGCTTGACCTCGAGCACACTGTAGACGAATCGTGTTCAGTCCATTAAAACACTACCAAGTCACATGACAACCAAACCAGTTACCACTACGAATGGACTCACAATTGAACGAAGACGCAAAGTGATGGTGACCGAAACGCGTTCGCGAAAATACTCCGCTTACTGTATGTTGGTTTCGGTGTTCGATCCGTTCGAAGTGTGGGTATAAATTCGGCCATCACGCTGCACTTGCTCAAGTAGTGTCGACTCAAATCGTAGAGCAGTGGCAACAAACAAGGGAAGCGCGATGTCCAATAAACAGCCAAACCGTCTTGCGTGTGACCCAATAGGTCGCGGGTATGTTCGTTCAGGTGCCAAAAGTGACTACGCTTATTGCGGATCGCCCTCAAAAGGTCCAACAGAGAGGTATCCTTAGAAAATATTAAACCAGGAAACCAAAGAGTTACTTCCATAAGACAACAAGGTCATAGATCCAACTGGCAAATCACAATCGCATACACCACTCAAAGTCAAGTCAGATGCTTCATATGGAGTTACACAACAATTTACCGTGAAACGCACCTGACGCCTAAAACAACTCTATTGCGTCGATGGGTACATTGAATTACGAGTCACTAATTCGGCCCTAGATATGCAGGCCGAGTTGCATGTAAAACTGAAACGGCAAGCCACTTGTAGGGTTCGATTTAGTAAATCAAGGCAATGAACCGGGAAATGTTTAAAAAAAATTCACGCTTATTGGATATCGAACGTAGAGAGGCAGCGTGTGAGCACGAATAGCGGTCACTGGAAACTGAAGACAGACTGCGCAGTTAGCGTTCTTCTAGACGTAAACAGTTTAGGAACGCTTCGAGTCCCACTCAGAGCAGCCAATGGTGGCAATCTAACCTTAAGAAGAGGAGGCTGCGTATGAAAACTTCAGGAAAGAAACTGCTTCCTAGTTCTTTGGAGATCGAAATTCCAATAACAGTGCACCAGAACGTCCTTGGAAGTTAATAAATTCAGTATGATTATAGTTGCAGACATCACGCTTTTAACTGTCTTCTGGACAACTGACTTACTGAGCTGCCAAGAACAACATATAAGTATGTGACACTTGAGATTCCAACCCATCTGCCACCAACTTGAAGGGGGCAAATGTCGTGTTTTGCCGATGGTAGGAGAGATCGGAGTTCAGTTACGTAATGCGGAACTATGCACCCAGGAGATTGTTTTGGCTGAAAAGTTGACCAGGTGAACGGAAATACCCTCAACTTCGTCGGTTAAAATGGCTTTCCAACTAATCTTCCATCCAGAACCGCTGAATGTAACTACACAAACTGCTTTTGACTCTGCTAGGCTAATAACCATTGTGATATAAATCCCATCACCGTAAGGATGGACAACGGAAGGCGGACCGTTCGTGAAACACTCTATTACTTTCGAGAACAGAAGTTCCGTTTCATAGACACATTCGACAGACAGTTGGGCATAAGGTGTAACACATAAGAGTAGAACAAGCCAACACAATCATCATCAGAGACAGCAAGACGTCAGCGGTCCTCACTGATGCTTAACTGCCACACAGCCATGAAGAAGGAAGACCTTGTACAGGAAGAGAAAAAACAGAGGGAATGGGGATCTAACTACTAAAGGCCTTCAGCATCACCTTGGAAACAAACAACAGAACTAAAAGTAAAAGTGAGGCGTCATCAGAAAGACAGTTTCCTTGCGTTTTCCGTTGCCCCGTGTCATTGAACTCACCTACTTCATAGACAAATCGACCAAACAATGACAGCAAAACAGAGTGGGCCAACAGAAAGAGGTCCAGAACAACTGAGTAAACATACCTGATATCCTCGAGTAGCAAGCAAATCTCGTACGATATCAGGCTCGAGTCGGTGAAACCAGTGCTCATTGAAAACCCACCGCGAACAGGATTCGATGTCATTCAATAGGACATAACGCTTTTGCGCAAATCGACCTTTGCCTGGCGAGAGTAATCGCTCATTCGCAGAGTCCGACTGGGTCCCCGGATCGAAACCAAACACTTTTTCTTCCCATGTTTCACTGTCACGAGTGTCAAGCAGATCTGACACTTCCTGTTGAAGAGAAGTTACGAAGGACAGGCATGAGGGACAAAAAGAGAAACCCTGCAAAAGGACACACGCGATGCTACGTACTCCAATTCGTTGGTACATATACTCCACCTTTTATAAACTAATCGATGCAAAAAATTGTGTATAGTAGCCACTTCAAATGGTACCTGTAAACTATTTTCAACCCGATCTATGCGCCCACGAAGTTGTTCTACTTCAAATCAAACAAGCCTAACTTAAACGTATCGGCTGCTGTATGATCTCTGAGATACAGTCTAGCAGGTGGACTTTGCTGTGGTCCACCTGGGTGGAGCTTCCGTGTGTGTCTATGTCGGGTTTGATATTGATTGGTCGGCCTATTGACTAATCAGTTTTGCACAAGTGTGCGTGTGTATGCGCCGTCATCGGAAATAAGCGCTCCACGTATCGAGTGGCTATACTACTGCATTCAGGCTGATTGGCCCTAAAACACTTTCTGATTGACTCATGTGCCTGCTTGCGTTGTAACGTTGCGTGGGTACAACAGGAATATACCTACTAGTTACTGATTATGCTATGAACTGAAGTTACGAAAGATTTGTTCATCGCGCATATCAGACGTACATACTAAGGAGCCCCAGACACTTTTGGATACTATTACAAAATGGGGTAGAAGTGTGATGCCACGCTTAGGCCGTTTGGGACATGATAACATAATGACCATCTTGCTTCTGAACCTACACAACAACTTGGCTAAGTTGAATCTGTTTTCTGGAGGAATAATTCGACAGCCAATTAATTGTGATATTAAGCAATAGGATGAAATTAACGCTGTGAGGTATTTTCGAAAAATAGGTGGAATTTTTTTTAGTTTTTAACGGGTTTTATAGGACAGTATATTAACGCCACTGATGTGTAGTGGGAGATTTGGTTGAGACGGCTTGAACATCAAACATTGTTGGTCGGAGCTTGCGAATTCACAAAACTTTTTCGACCGGTCCTTTTTCCGTAAAAGAGGAATTCATTAAACGTATTGGATGTGACCGAACATAGAAGTATGCACAACTTTTTACATCGAATAGTGGAGAATATGTACAAACAAGCTTCAATCATAAGAGTCGATTTCGTAATCAGAAAAATCAAAATCATTGTAGTCATTGGAGGATACTGCACCATCTGACAGTCATAGTGTGAAATTCACGTGCTGTAGTGGAATAACTTCGTTGATGTTCACGAAACGGCAGACCTAATCGCACCGTATCAAGCGCGGACCTTGATCCAGTGCATTCGTAATAACGCATGGTCCGGGTTCATAGTTTGGTATGCCTGTTACATAGCGAACGAACATAACATGCTAGGGCCAAAAGCCTGACTTACAAATGGAGAGCATATGTGCACCATTGTGCGCACATAAAAGGCCGCTTATCATGAAGTTTGGTGGACACTGCACAGTATCTTAATATAAATATTATTTTGCCATTTTCGCTTGAAAATTGTAGCACAATACCACATAAAATCAGGTACTCTAGCTTGCCCTTCGATGCCAGCGTAGCCCATTGTTTGTGGGATCCCAACCGCACAACCGCTCAGCTCTCACTCACACAACAAACTTGGTCGCCATACTCTGAACACAGGTAAACATGGTGGGACCGTTTAATACCTAACAGTACAAAGTGATCAGACGGTCGGGAAAAGCGGTGAGCGTACTGCAAATCAATCTGAAGTAGACAATACATTGCCTTTAACAGCTATGTTTCGCTCGGATCAAAATGGAATCTACTTCGTTACCTTGATGAAAAAACGAATAAATTTACTTGAACGATGATCTAAACGACGAACTGAAGTTTACGTGCAATGTATTTCGAGAAAGCAGCTAACTAGGGGGATTACCTAGTAAAATACGATAGCTGAAGTGTTGCGGATTAACGACAGTACAAAAAGTTCATCCTTGTCAGTCTACCCATGAAGTTGATTTAACTGCGGAACTACTCAATCACTGAACTTCGTTGATCGCCCCTAACAGTCACCTTTTGCTCACGTTTTACCAAACGTTTACTCACGCCTCTGTCTGAAGAGAAAATTAAGTGCTCACGTTAAAGGCATGCCCGTTTGTCTGTTGTTTAACAGAATATACTGCGCACATAACAGAGCAACAACACCATGGGAAGTCCCTGATTTCCGGAAAACTGCTTGCCTTGCAAAAGGCATAAAACATTACTGTTTCAATGAAATTACGCGTGGACACCTGATTCACTGTTCTGAATTTTTCGTTACCATTTCTGGCAACCAGTCTACAACCCCCTTCCTGTTTAGTACCTCGTTATATTGCCTCTATTCTCGATTGGCCAAGCTTTGATTTTTTCTCACTGATCACAAACCCTATAAGTACGATCGAGTTTGTGATTGAGCGACACAGTAAAACTCTGTTTGAAGGCCATTTTCTTCTCGCCTTCTTCTTATGCTAGCCTTAGATTAGTTGGGAAGTTCCGGGTTAATCAAGTACACCCCCGTCGTCCATTACCAACTGCTCATTATCCGTTGTTTTGTTATCCGTTATAGTCAACTAACTCGTCCATATACTGTAAATCCAGTTACAACAATAAGAAGGCATAATCCGACCTGGTTAGAATATGGAAGGAGAAATTCAGTGACAAGTGTGGTCGTCGGATGCCTAACGGATATGAAACACAAGGCAAACCCGACTAAAACGTTTAAAGTCGTATATGGCTAATAGAAGTGAGCTCCACAACGTGTTATCAAAAAAGTTGAAGAACTTACGATCCGATTACAATGGACTTCAAAGCTGTACACACGAAAAAGGTTTCCTCATGCTCTTAACAGCCCCATTGCCAGCAATGAATTTATCTTGTTTACTCATACCGACCAACCGCAACACATAAATTGCTTCCGGTTGATCGTCTTAGCGACAGCCCGGATTTACTGTGTGATTTATTAACCTAAAGAGATGCGTACTGACTCGATTGAAGCAGGTTCGCCGCTTTAACTTCGTGATGGAACAACGGGAATAATAAATCGGCTGTTTACAAAGCGTTAAGATATGTTTGCTCCTCCTAAAACATACGGCCAGAAGCTATCCACAAACTACTGGATTTTGGACCCTTGAATATCTCCAAAGGCATTGTCGTAGTACAGATCTGAAAAGTAAATTATGCGGCCAGGAGTATTGAGAAATTCGCGGGCTCAGTCGCTGAAAGTCCTGACCATATTCAGGGTGCTGGACAAGGTTAAAGGAAGATATGATGATCAACTGAAAGGTTAAGGTACCATCGAGCAAAACGTACTCGGACAGTTTGAAATAGGAAACTCATAATGAACAGGGCTATGAAGCTGAGTAACATTTGACGATCAAAAGACAAAAATAGTATTAAAAAACCCTGGTGGAAGATTAATAAGAACCGTTGGCTGCAGAGGACTGTAGTGGTGAACCAGTGGCCAAAACCCAACCCCCAGGAACCCTACTGATCGGTAACCTCTCTTCAGACTCAGTGATATCTGATTTCCAGCCAACGAAATGGTTCGTTGTAGTGAATGTTCGCCATCGACTAACAGAATACAACGATGTCGAGGAGACTGGTGACTTAAAACTGAAAGTTGCACATACATTTGTTCGGAATTTTTGAATTCAGGATAAGACTTTGATTGGACCACTTCGAACGGAGGAGGTCGACTCGAGTTTCATTTGCACATTTGATGCAAGATTTACTCGAAAAATCCACCTTTTCCTGCCATAACGTGCGGGAACTCAACTGTGACGCACGTTCCTCCATTGGCCTCTGATCTGTCTAATAAAATTATCCTGGGAAAAATTAACGTAAGCTTCTTCAAGTAGTTTGACCCCCGTCATTTCTATGGTTCCGGCACCCATCATTCTTCACCGACTCACTGCATCTCGGGAGGTAAACATTAAACAACAACAGGCAGTGTTTCGCCGCGGACGGGGATGAACAGATCATATTTTTATCCATTCGTGAAGGAGGTATGTTAGCATGCGGCTCGGGGATACAGGGAATAAACAAACAATGGATCTCGGAGAACTCCCTGGAGTTGTTGGAAGCCAGGCGGAACATCCCTCCTGGCAGTTTATATAACAAATGTGGAAGAGATGTCCATAGGAACTTGAAACGTAGCCTAAAGGCTGATCGTGAGGCTTGGTTATTGGGAAAAGTTAGGGAAATGGAGACGGCTTTTGCCTCAAGAAACACTGGCAAACTGTCTGAACGTATCCGTGCCACCGGTCTCAGGCGACCGTCTGTCAGTAGAGCTATAAGCGAGACAGATGGCACACTCATCTATAATACGTCCAGAAGGTTAGAGCGATAGGTGGAACACTTTGAGGGTCAATTGAACTGGCCTCCTGCTTCTACTGCGTTGCCACCACAAACTTGTAATGTAGTGCCCTGGTCGGTAAACTTGGAACTACCCACTGAGACTGAGATCCGCAATTGCATTGCGGTTCTCAAGCGTAATAAGACTACTGGTCCACATAACCTCGTGTCGGCACTTTTCAAAGATGGAGAGGCGTTAGTAGAGGCTTTGACTCATTTGTTTCAACTTGTGTGGATGACGGAAACCATCCGCCCGAGTTGGGGTCACCCGATAATAGTCTCCATATTCAAGAAAGGTACCACGGACTCTTGCGAAAACCATGAGAGAATTAGTTGGACTCCAGTCATTTCTAGGGTTCTGGCACCCATTATACCTCGCCGACTCACTGCAGCTCGGGAGGTAAACATTAGGGAAGAACAGGCAGTTTCGCCCCGGACGGGGATGTATATATCATATTTTTATCCTTCGTCAGATTCTGGAGCAGCGTCATGCGTATCGCCGGTCAACAATCGTTGTATTTCTCGACTATAATGGTGCGCTCGGTTCAGCGAATCGATCTAAACTTAAAGACTCGCTCAAACACAGAGGTGTGCCGACTAAGTACGTAAACATACTGTCGGTACTTTATTCCCATACTTCAACTGAGATTAGGGTTTACGGTGAAATGTCTGACAGTTTCACCACCATGAGCGGCGTATGTCAAGGCTGTCCGCTCTCACCACTTTTGTGTAATTTCGTCACAAATGAAATAATGGAGGATTGTCTCCGACACTCACAGGATGCCGGCGTGGACCTCCTACCTGGTGAAAGACTGACTGATCTTGATTATGCTGACAAGGTGTTGCCGTTTGACAACTTTCAATCGGCTCATGCAATGCTAGACGCAATTTCGTGTTGTGCCAAATACTTCGGAATACGTTTTGCAACCTTAAAATGCAAAATGCTTCTGCAGGACTGCTGTGATCACGTATATGTGATGTTACATAACGTAGTCATAGAGGTTTGTTGACCGGTTTGTACACCTGGGAAGCTGCATCAGCGGCGGCGGCGGCGGCGGCGACGGAGGTGTAGAGAATGAAATAGAAGCGCGCATCTCTAAGGCTGGGACAGTATTCGCTAATCTGAGGCGTCTCTGGCGACAGAGAGGTATTTCTCTGAAGCTTAAAGGTCGTGTATACAAGACAACGGTGAGGGCCGTATTACTTAACGGCAGTGAGACCTGGCCGCTCAGGGTAGAAGACGTGAACCGTCTTCAAATATTTGATCACCGATGTCTGCGTTCAGTCGCTCGTATCGGGTGGCACCTGCGTGTAAGTAACGAAGAGGTTAGGAAGCGGGTGTTTGGTAGTGATTGCCAAACGAGTTCTTTTGTTCAATCTCTACCTTTGCACAGGCTTAGATGATTAGGTCGTGTATTAAGGATGTCAGCTAGTCGTCTTCCACACTGAGCACTGTTCGCTGACACTGCGACCGACTGGTGTAAGGTGCGAGGTGGACAGCTAATGACCTGGTGTAGGGAAATGAAGGCGTTCACCAAGGCGTTGACCACTGCAGATCGAGTTTGTCTCCACGGCTGGGGCCCTCGCGACTCACAGAGTCGGTGGTCGGAGACTCTAGGTGAGATGGCGGCTAATCGAGCTCAGTGGCGTGAATGTTGTCGTTGTTTGTCCGAGTTGTCTGTGAAGTAAGTGCATTTAATGACGCGGGGCAGTGAAAGCCGTAAGGAAGCTGCCTTGCTGATGACGCCTTACTCTCACTTGCAGCTCGGGTGTTTGTTTGCAGGGTGTAGGCACCTTGATGTTGAATGTTTGAATATTGACGTAGCTTTTTAATATTTAATTCCCTTCTTGCTCCATTCCTTTTCTTTCTCCCTTCCAATACAATGTTTGCTTTTTTCTTCTTCATGGACGTGCGGCAGTTCAGCATTAGTGTGAAACACTGATGTGTTGCTGTGTATGATGATGATGAGGAGGAGGAGGAAGAAGAGGTTCTTCAGTACCAACCAGTATCCATATACGCGCAGAGGCTGGTCTTCTAGGCTACATTTGGCGTGAGTGTAAATACACTTTCAACTGAAGATCACGGTCACCCGTATACTTCTTAAGCTTTCGATACCGTTACTTTCCGTACTACTTGCTAACGAATCATACATTCGTGCGTTTCATATTCATAGTTTCCGTTGACCGAACGGGCTATGATAAGCTTAGGGATAATCGGCAGCACAAACTCCAGCCACGAGTCACACATGAACATAGACCCCAGTGCCTACGCGATGGGCGTGCACACCACTACTAAACTAAGCAATCACCAGGCATGACTGAATCACGTTATCGTTTATCCTGTCATGTGCAACCTGTCGAGTCGTTAGATTACTGGGTCACGGAGCAGGATGACCAGCCGATGAAGAATATGAAGACAATCACCGGCAAGTTGATGGCCACAGAATGTACTCATGTCTCGGGAATTCAACCCCACGACTCATATAACCTTTGGCTCGAAAAATTAGGATGCACGATGACTATCCGCGTTCATTGGTTAGAATGTTGCCATTTAGGCGGTTTGTCTGCGAACTTAGGACAATCAGAGTGTGGCAATGAAATCTACAAGAAAACTGCCCTACTCCCACTTGTGACTCGACCGTTTGCCTGCAGGCCGTACATATCAAGAGTTTGTTTGTATTTTGATAAGAATGTGAAAGTCAGGTCTCAACTCTTCTGTGTTGTGTATCATTAAAATCAGGCAGTTTTATTTCTTCGTTCCACGTTTGTGCAATGAGACCTCACACCCCGTGGTTGTCTGGTTAGATTGAGTAAGAAGCCTGTGTCATCACTCACTATCACTCATTAAATGGTGCCCTGGCAACTCAGTCTAATGTTTGGTTGACCTCACTTGGAGTTAGCATCTGAACTCATCAGTGCTAAACAAACCGGACCCGAGGATCAGTCGGAACGGTACTGGGCTGGCCGTTGTACGCAAAGGAAGACAACTTCGAAAGAATTGTCAAGCCAGTCTACTCTATATTTCATTGTACTCTAAGGAAAAATGATGGACAGAATGATTTTTAGCATTCAGGTAGCGTAGGACGTACATTCTACTACGCACCCTAGTAGTACAAACAATTAGTCAAGGACAGTTTACACAGACTAGCCAGCTCAGACGAGATATTGAAAGGCAAATGGCTTCGACAATCGACTAGCTACATCTTTGTATATATGCACACGGTTCACTGTGTCGGCTGGGTTGCAGTGCCATTGAAGGAGCAGTCAACTACTGTAGAAAGACGACGTATCGTGAGATGCTAACAGTTCACTCACTGTTTTCAATCGCGAACGTGAAGCATTCGTTTATCTAAATTATGTTGGTAGTTCGGTTGTTCTTAACCGTGCAAACAAAAAACGGAGTCTTATGTAATCTACGCAAATTCACAGACCAAGCATTAGTTTAATCAGGGCCAACTTCCAAAAAGTGGGAAGTACAAAATCAATTTGTGGTTGCTCTGAATAGAGCATTCTACGTTCACTGAGAGCATGTGGGTTTACGGTTGTGACCCAACCGTTTCAACGTTCATCGCCTGCATACAGCATCGTTCCACGTGACGAACGAAGCTAGCGCAATGGTCTCCGGTGACGTCGCACATGGCAGACATGACTACACTTTCCAGGGCCCGCATTCTCCACTCCTGTTGACTTTGCACACCCTGAGGATCTCCGGTTATTATTGTCTCGTGGTGCATCTGCAGCTGTCTTTTAACTCTTGCTTTCACCATGCTCCAGACATTCTCAATTGGATTCAGCATTGGTGAATAGGGTGCCAATCGTAAGATTTGTCCTCCATTGTATAACTCCTCAGCAAACACACTTTCCAGATCGGTGTGACACGGTGCGTTGTCGCATATCAGCACAATGTTTGACATGGATGTACTGATCTTCATCTGATCTAGCAGGGTTCGCAGCCAGCCCTTGCAATCGTTGCTGTTGTATGCTCCCCGCCTCGTCGTATAGCCTACTATCGAGGTTGGTGTCATAGCTCCAATCAAATGAAGATTACGGCCTCGGCTGTTTGTTACAGAGACGCACGCTCTCGTCCCTTTTAATGAACGTCCCATTGACCTTGTACAGAACAAATTGAAGTTTGTCTCATCTATCCAGCAAATAGTCTTGGCATTTGCATAGCACTCCATCAGTCGATATGCAAACAGTCGCCGTAACTCCAAATTCTCATTTGAGTTCATACCGATGGGTACTTGGCGCAGTTTCTTGACAGTTATGCACCGGCCATCCAAGTATCGACTAATCGTTGTGGTCGACAACTCTTTCTCAAACTCAGCCTTCACGCGCAGTCTCAAAAATTGCAGTGTAATCGTTGGGTCCACGGAAATCCACTCCAGCAACATGTCGATCTCTGATTCTGTCAGAATCTTGCTTCTGTGTCCTTTACGAGGCTGAGCCTCATAACTGATGCAATCCACATGTAGCCACTTGTAAGCGGTATTACACTTGACTCCGTTCAGAAGGGCAACCGTGCGCCAGTCATCACCCCTTTCAAATGCTTCGATAATACGTCTGCGTGTTTCGGGACTGATGCAAGTGTACTTGCGTCCGCCAGCCATGTATGTGAGAGAACTAATGAAAATGTTCTCACAAACTGGTTAACTCTCACATCAAAGCTCGAAGTCTACCACGACCCCAAAGCTCACGCCTATTGGACGTGAGATTCACAGACACCCCTAACCACTCGCAACCCTTTACCTGTCAAAGGAACCAATACGGTCAGCGGTTTGATGAATTAGTAGGAACAGGGTCAGGTGATCTGTGCTCCACTTTGGCCGCTAACCCCGTTCTCATTAAGCAAATCCGTTGACACCCCTCGAATAACCCAAACCACTTCCTCTACCAAAGTAGCCAATGCGAAGCACTCTAATTAAGATTGGTCGTCCCTTACGGTTAGTTGGGCCAATCGCGTTCTTGCCGTCACGTCCAAGAATCTAAGGTGGAAATTCTAATGCACCAAAGTGATTTGCTTTAGCACGTAATGGAAAATCTTGTGCTTAAAATGGAAACAGATATGGAAAATGGTATAGACATTAGGATAATAGATATTAAGCGCGGGAAAGAAAACACAAAGTGGTGAACGAGCCCAATGAGAAGCAACAACTGGTGTATTGCTGGCCGAATCAACCGAATCGACAGGTCAACATGTGCATTCACAACAGTCTCAAAATTAAGCGCAGAATACCACAAATTTGAAACCATCAGTAAATACGACCAGCAGATGCATTTTAGGACCTCTTTACAGCATTCAGCTTTGGTGAAAGATGGCTTCTGGTTTTGTTTCCAGAAGAAGAGTACGTTCAATAAGTACGGCAAATTCTTCCAAGCTTTGTGCAGATAGAACAGCAACTGCAATTCAAAGGCTAGAATGACGATCTTCACAGTGCGGCATGCGGTGACAGAAGAACGGACAAATTCTACAGCTGTGTTTGTTTACAGCCATCCGGAATAGAAAAATAGGCTGCATCAGCAAAAAAGCATTAGGATTGTTCGTTCTAGGTATCCACTGCTGTGGCATGGTTGTTGGCATATGATGGAATCTCTTTGTGGGTAACGAGCGTCGAACGGATCATCAGAAAAAGCTATGAGAACCACACACGACCGCTCACGATCATTTTTACAGACTCGGACATGCAACAGCCTCAACTCAACGCATGAGCTCTCAGGTTCGAAATCGAACGAGGAAACGAGGCAACCAAATAATGAGGTGGTACAAATGCGTAAATAAATGACGGTGGGGGTTGCCTACGTTAACTCAACGCGTCTATTCGGTTGCGAATCCACTGGAACATGGAATGTGCACAGGCCACTGGATCGACGCAGCACCACAGGACGGCCTGAACGCCGGAACCACACTGACCTCCATGGAACTGAGTCGCTATGGAATCGACGTAGCATCCTTGAATGGAGCAAGGCTTGCAGATCAAGGTAACCCCCGGGAAGCATGCGCTCAGTACATCTTCTACTGGATAGGTTACTCGGCAGACGGTGCTCGTGAGCATGGTGTTTGTCTCGCTGTCGCTGATCACATTAATGCTTTGATAATAAGCGAACCGCACGACATCAGCCGTCGAATCCTGTCCATGCGCCTGCAACTCGGTCGAGGCAAATGTCTCATATTTGTTAGTGTTTATGGTCCAAATACGTACCCCACTAATGATACAAAGGGCCCGTTCTATGATATCCGTTCGCCGCAATCCGGACCGCACCAGTGAGTAACTGACTGTCTGTTCTAGAGGACTTGAATGCTCGAGTTGGGCGTGACTCTGCAGCCTGGTCGGGAGTCCGCGGACCGCACGACATCGATTCTGTCACCGAGAATGAGGATCGTCCCAACCACACGTGCACTACTCACGAACTGGATATCGCAAACGCAATTCCAGCTGGATACGAGCAATATCACGACGTGGATTCCCCTAGGAAGCGACAATCATGAAGTGCGTATCACACAAGTGGTGCGCGGTAATGAATGTAACACAGATCATAGATTGGTCAGGACGAAACTGCCTATCCATGTATGCAAGCCCGTTTACTGTAGATCACCCGGACGACTACACCCTATGGTATGTGGCAACAGCTAAACGTTCAGTTCACGACCGCAGCCACCGAGACAATGGGTATCGAACGCCAGAAAAGTCCGGACTGGTTCGAAGACAACGCGGCTATCTCCAGCTTAGTAAGACTGAAGAATGCAGCGTTTGCCGCTTCCAAAACGGCCCCGGATAAAAAAGCGAAAGTGACACTCCAGTATTCGCCGAACGTGTTCGAGGAATCGAGGACGACTGTTAGCGGAAAGAAGGTAAGCGGATGCAGGGCTACGCCGACGACCAGCAACATAAGCAACTCTATATTTATCTTAAGCCGCATTTCGGTCAATCCGCCCAGTCTACCAAGGCACTGGATGACGTGGAACCGCCTGTTTGCGCGTCCAACCGGTGGACCTCATGGAAGTCTGGTGCAAACACTTTAGTAGTCAACTAAACCGTCTTGCTACCAGTGATTTGATGACCGTGAACAGCCTGATACAACAGGCAGTTAAGTCTTCGCTTGCACTCATACCGGAATTCCCAGAGGTGCAGAAGGCAATTGGACAGCAGTACATTAGAAGGGCTGCAAGTGAGGATAGATTGCCACGTGAAATATTGAAGAATGGAGGACCGGCGTTGGAAAGTGTCCTGTTCTAGATGATTCACTCCATGTGGGAGTAGAGAATAATGTCACATGCCTTCCAAGATGCTCTCGTCGTACCTTCGTTTATTGATGATGGTAGAAAGCAGTGCCTCGACGGATCCTTGGGCATTAGTCCGATAAGCTGCGCAGGCGAGGTGCTTGCAACAACCTCCCTGAACAGATTGAATGCAAACGTTCTGGAGGCCAATGGTCCTGGGGAGCAGTGTTTATTAGTCAACAAATTCAGGAGAAGTGTAGAGAACGCAACCAGCCCTGCTTGTGGATTACATCAAGCCCTTTGATTCCATGAGCCGCAAGGCGCTGTGGATGATGCTTGATAAACCTGTGTATGCTGGCAAATTCGTCAATTTGACTAGAATTTGGCAGGCGGGCAAGAAGACGGAAGCATAATCGTGTGGATTGACCTTTGATGATTTTGACAGTCACTGACATGAAGCCGGATTGTGACTTAGCCTCAACCCTACTTAGTTTATATCTGACTACCATGCTAACAGTTGTTTTTCAGGGTTCGCCGGAGGACGGATTGTTGCTAACTGATTATTCCACGTTCCCGCGCCACACACCGGGCTACGTACCTTAACGATGTGCATGTTTCTGTTAGCGGATGACACTGTGCTGTTCGCACATAATAGAGACGAACTGCAGCAACTAGTCACGGCCTTCGCGATCGCAGCATCCACGTCTGGATTAGATATCGACACAGGTGAGACATTTTCCTTCTTTCAGCCTGCTCCAGGTGGAGATACTGTTTCTGTACCTGCACCTGAAATTCGCATCAATGAATAGGCTGTCGACAGCTGCGCGGAGTTTTGCTACTTTGGTAACAAATCGTCAACAGATTTGTCCGCGGACCGTGGACGTCTTGGAATACATGTCTGAAAGAACCACAGGCTGAAGATACCCATTAAGCTCTGTGTCTATCGAACAATGGTGTATTCTGTACTGCCGCACGGCGGTGGAACTTGAAGATCGAGTCAGCGGAACGTCATCGTCTGAGCCGTTTCCATCTGCATTGCCAATTACGCATTTAGGGGTGATATGCGGTCAGACATGGTTCCCAGCAAAAAGGTAATGCGGCAAACACGCACGGACGGAATGCCTAGCTGATGCTGAATCAGCTTCGTCGACTAGGTAACGTCTGTCCGATGGGTGATGACCGTATTCCAAAGCAGATACTACACGGTGAGGTGAATTCAGGTATGTGAAATCTTGGTAGTCAAAAGCGGAGATACCAGGTAAGTCTCGCGCTGGAACATTCATTTCAGATGTTGGGAAGAGTTGTAGATCCTTTGACTCAATACGCTGGTTCGTCCACGGTATAATAAGGCGATTGATAGAAAACCGGATTCTCCTCCTTGATATAATTAACACGGCAAATCTTGGTCCCGAAAATAACGCGGCGGTCTCCGTTAATTGCGCCTAAGACAAACCAAGAGAAGGGTGTAAAAAAGCAACTTTGTTCTGCGCCGACACGTGTGCGACAAGGAGAAAACTGCATGGTGGTTGTAGGGTGCATGGTGACCTATCAGCATTCTTGAACCAGAAAATAGAAGAACAGATATCAGAAAAGTAGTTAAGGTCACTAAGCCACGAATGAGCACAGTGGAATAGAGAGCAAACAGACAGAGAAAATATTCAAGGTTACCTCTCAAATGTTCACGACATTTCCGCTTAATATGATTGGGTAGGATCGTCTTCTCGAGGAAAGAGGCGGTTTTGGACGGAAAAAATAAGTTCCTGTAACATGACGTTTAACCGGGCGGTTTGAAGAAATATAATCCAGACGAGCGTCCGCAAATTCAGTCAGCAGCAACTGCGCGGCCGAGAACGAAAGTGAATGGTATGCAAAGGAACCACTGGTGCCATAGGCCATGCTGACGCGGCTATTTGGCTTTACGATGTGTACGGCCGCGAATGCGTCGGCCACCTCGGTCGGTCACCAACGTACTCATAGTACACCGTCAGCTAAGTGACTACGAGTATGTTAGGGTCAAATAGCTGTATCCGCTATACCCACCGTCGTTTGACAACTCATCCAATCCTCTTCAGAAACCTGGGTGTTTGTCACCATCTATCTTTCCTTTTCTTGAGCTTTGGTGACGTATTGCATGCTGTATGTTTTGTCTGTTTCATTCCAGCTCAACCCTGCATTTCGTTTTCCCTCCATACTCTCTCTAGAGTAAAATAACATGTACTCCCATATTGGACTATTTCTTGCATCATGTTTTCAATATTTTCGTTAGCATTTTTGATCTCACCATCGAAGCCTCTGTGCTTATTTCTCGAGAGATGGGGGTTTGGGTTTCGAGCAAGCCGATCAACTGGCTGACCAGCATTGGCCAGCTGGACACAAAGGCCTCAATCACACACCTCCTCGACTTATTCCTTGGAATTTACACTGGATACTTGGAATGTGAGTGGAACCACGGGTGGTGCAGCGCAGGCGTCCTTTGGCTTTGTTCACTGTGACAAGCTACTCCCAGGCGGACGCCGCCAACCGTGTGCTGTTCACTCATCCGTTGACCAACCGGTCGCCCGCTCCATTTCGCATTAACCTGTCGTGTAATCGCTTGATCAAAGCGTTCGATGCGTATGTTGATTCATACTCTCGTTAGCAATTTACGTCCACGATTGCACGCCGTAGACGCTGGAGCATACTCTACCTGTTGCTAACTTACCGGGTACAACAGAATCCAAGTGCACGAATATCCAGATGCTGTTAGAGTCATTGTCAGATATGATACGAAATCGTAATTAGTAGGGCCTACTTATAGAATATCTTATCTGTTTCTCGTTTTTGCACTATGTCTATTAGTGTAACAGGAATTCTGTTGGAAAAATTGTAATAAACAAAGTGGTTATCCCGATAAATTTGTTTTAACTCAGCAAACGCATAGAATTACAGCGAGTTCATAAAGATGCCCTGAAAACCGCCAACGGTTCTCTTCTTAGGTTGGGAGTCCATGTGTCCGGCTGTGCACCGATCCTCGAGGCATCGATCACAAGTGGACAATCAAGGGAGATCAGAAAAAAACTCACCGAAATGAAGCGCATAACTTTAGCGGGTGTCCAAAAAAGCGGGTAGGCTAAGATTTCTTCGGCACTTGGTCTCGCAGACGGATCGTGGGACAGCATGGTTTGGATCAGCTGACGGCTAAGAACGCCTACGATAAAAAGGGGACATGATGAATAGAGATCGAGTGGTTAAACCACAGTGAGCACATGTTCTAACGAATAAACGAAATGCTCCCTAGAATGCACTGCAGAGTAGAATTCACATAAGGCTCTGTTAGATCACGTGAATAGAAACCTAACTAATAGAAGGAAGTCTTCAGGCTTCTGAGACGCAATTCAAAGTAATTAGGTTCTCAGTCGTTTCTACGAAAGTGCCCTTATAAAACACCAGACATTTAGGCTCAAAAGGGAGGCTAGTGATCTGAGTGATGTCTGTCCGAGTGGAAAATCACGTGGTGCGGAAAAGGTGATAATTCCTGCTTCGGGAAATACAGCAGTAGTTACAGCAAACATATCGAACAGGCGAAAGCATAGGTGATCAACAAACCAGCGGGTGAGCTTCGTCTGGAATTATATACTTAATGATCGGTACCGAGTTGGTACAGAATCATTTTGTTGATAATTGGTGCTTGTGGGCTGATAAGCTGACAGACCCACTGAATGTTATCGCGCGTCCTGAGGCACCAACCCACAGGAACCTGGTACCAACTAAACTGCGTACTTCAGCCATAGATGTGTGCACAGATTATTGTTTTAAATGTAATCAGAGTTCAAGATAGTTCACCAATAACAATATGTGCCACTGATCATACAATGGTGGGTTTGAACCGGGGTTAACTTTACTGTTCTTGTCTCAGTGTGAACAACTCGAGAGTGCGCACTACACAGATTACATGAGACACATTATCTAATTGACATGGTCCAGTCTGTCACACGGCAGATCGTGATAGGGAATATGCGAACTTTGGCTCAAAAGTGTGAACAAATCATTGACGAGCGTCAAGGATGTCGAACGCATCTGAGACTAAGGCAAGATCAAGTTGTGGAAGGATCAAATTTTCCAAAAAATTACGATTGCTGAGAAAGTTTTGGGACGGCAAATTCAAACGTGAAAAAGATTGAGAAAACAAAAGTCCTTCTATTATCACGTATGCAACAGAAGCGTCACGCGCTCACCTGCAGCAATATCTGAGCAGTTTTCAGTCAACTGATTCAGATTCGGTGTGTGATTTTCGGCAATAGCCAACTGCCTGGCATGGTGACGACTTAACAAAGTTGTTGGAGAACAGAACAAATCAGCAGTTACGTCCAAACAACCAGTGCTGGGAGATACTCGTGAAGAGCGGACTAAATTTTGATGACTGTCGCTCTCCGAAGAGCAGCCGTCTCCTTTTTGGTTCCCAGAAGGTTCATCCGATTCACCTGACCGTGATCGATCAAACGGGTGACCACCACCAGTAAGTACGTGGAAGGCCAGTAACCCACATGAGAAGATGTCGATTGCATAAGTCTGAGAAGTTGTAAAGCAAACAAGAAATATGATATATGAGAAAGAATCAAGTCTACCTGACGCCAAACATTGCTATTGTGCAAAGGCCATGTGGATGAAGATGGCGGTGCGCACAGAACATTAGACTGAGGTAGAGTAGAATTCCGAAAGTTTATGAGAAAAATAGCGCTTTGAACGCATTTGAGGATGATGTGGCAATTAAAATCTATTAATTCGACTAACAATGATAGGTGAATTGGTGCTCGTATTTCCCTGGTATGTGATAGAGAAACAGGTTATCATCGGATATCAAAAAACAGTTAACATAAGACTATTACGTGGAGGCATACGGGTAGTTGACAGGCGAATTTGTCAGTGAACGATACGAATGGTACATGTAAAGCCACAAACAACAATCCACATGGTTCGACGGTGGAAGAAGAATGCAAGGGATGGGAATAGATGTGGCGACATTACTATCCATCTGATTCAGCTATGTATTTTGAAACTGGAAATCGGACTGGCTGATTGATATAGTGGTCCTTTCGATGTAGTCAGAAAGGCCGATATAAGTATTAGTACACATCGGTAGTATCCAAATCTTTTGCAACCTAGTTCGTCAAACACTGTCCCTGTAACGCGAGATGAGTGGAATTCAAAACGACAAACAATGTTTATGAGCCGTAGCGCATTGCGTATATTTAAGCCAACACAATACGCCAGAACACCCGAATGCTTGTCCGACATGAGAGCATGGGTGACAAATATCATGAAGTAGTTTGAGCATTACAGTTGAGAGAGAAGCGCTATTGCTCTCAGAAGCAGGCAGGAAATTCATCAGGCTACCAAAACTGGCAACGGTCCATAAGCACGTGAAGAACAGTGCTAATCTAAAGTCTGCCCAGAACTTTTCATCAAATCTCCTTCGGATGATTTAACACTGAACGAGATGAAAGCAAAACCGCCAAGTACAGAGAGAGGGTTGACGTGGACGTGTACAAAGAAAGTGTACAACTTTTTTCACATTGTTTCCAGAATCATATGAGTTATCTAAGACCACTCAACGCGCACGAACTGAATACGCAACAGATCAAACTAATTCCAATGAAAGACGAGTTGTGGTTTCATATGGTCAAGCACACAGACATATAGACACTTAACAACAGGCTCACCTACTTATGTTGTACTGTCTAGTTCCAAGTTAGCAGTTATGAGTTCAAGTTCACTGCTTCAGAACTCTCTGGTTTTCCTTGAGCTACACTTTGCAAAGAGATGTTCCTTACTTTCACCATTAGATGGTTTTCTTACACTAGTCAGGTAACACGACAGAATCGTCAGTCCTATTATTCTGGCCCTCGGTTTTTCTAGTCCTCCCATTGTCTTCGTTCACCTACCGCAGCCTTTCTCATCCATTCACACAAGATATTTGTTACATTTTGACCTCGCACTGTTGGCGGTGCACTAGGATGCCGTCAGAATTACAACCATACTTGTATTTCTGACCAACGGAGAAGTGACAAGACAGTTAAGCGGTCTGCACACCTCGATGGCTTGTTGGGCTAAACCGAGCGGTGTAAAGATCACATCGACAGAGTTATTCGAACCGAACAGGTGCACAGAAAGAGGGCTGACAAACAAGTTTCCTGCTCTCTCCGGTAGGGGGTTGAAGAAAAGTTGGCATTCCTTTCTAAAAAAACAGACTGGTTCTCGCACACTGCCACCCAACCGCTCCTATGAAGTATAGACTTTCGAGCCAAAGAAATTGGTTGAGAACTCAGATCGTTTTTCTATCTAGATCTGGTTATTCTGACAATATCACAACCACATACAACCTTAAGTAATCACAGTACCAGCAATTGCACATCGCACCGACCGTCTCGCGGTATGAAACGCGTCGTCTTATCTGCTGCATACAGCAGGATGAATAGGGGAAAACGTACCACAGCTGACCTTTCACCTACTTTTTTTTTACCCGATTCGGCACTCAGCCCCTTCACGACCCCCATTTCTAGCCATTATTTTGTAGGTCCCACAACAGAAGTAACTGATTATGGTAAAACCGGGTAGGTATATCTTATTTTCTACCATCCGATATCAGACCCCCCTCGCCCCTTGCTGAGACCTAGAATGCGAAATAATACAGATGTACTTAACGTTCGCACTATGAAACAAATAGGTCAACAGGCCGCTCTGGCAAGAACGTTAGACTCGTTGAATGCTGGCATCTGTTGCATTTCAGAGACTCGAATCCAGGACAGCATTCAGTATATAAAACGAACAGCACACACACTGTCTATCCGATACGAACTGTACACTTCGGATGATTCCACGGTCGCCACAACCGGTCAGGCTGGAATAAGTACAGTCGTCAAAACGACGGCCACAACCGCATTAGTGGATTCCTGTTAGCAGCAGACTTTGTGCCGTCAGCTTGGCAGATTTTGTTGAGGCCAGCTCTGGACACAAAATCTTCAGAAATCTTTTCATTATGTCTATTTGTGCCCTATCTCACTGTATTGATTTCGGAGTGAAGGATGCCTTTTGTTTAGATTTGGCCGTTCACATACAGTCGACACATGGTTCTGATAAGGTCATTTTGGCCAGAGATATGAATGCCCACGTTGACCACCTTGGTGAAGCCGGTCTGATTTTGGTGGCAGGTTTGGGATAGCATCATATCGCTCGGATAATGGCGGGTAGCTGTTGCAACTGCACGCTGAGCATAACCGTGTTAACCACTACGATAATGGCCTTACACTGAGAACAACGGATTTATCATACGTGAGCATACAGCCAAATTCACACGTATGTGTTCAGATATGATAATCCGACCATGCCCAGTGTGAGGGTGTTGGCGCATTAGTCAAACCGAATGCCTTCGAGAGCGTGCACGAAGTTTACGTGGTAAGGATGCGCACTACCAACAGACACCAAGGAAAGGGAAAGTCGAGTCTGGTGCTGTAATGTGGTTGAACTAGAACGGTTTCCTGATTGCAGAAAGTTCAGTCAATCAGTGTTCGTCCGCAGGCTGCTACAGACGGAAAATTGGTCAAACTGGTACCAAAAATCACAGACGGTGATTAGCTGCTGTTAAATGTTTATCTGTTTCAAACAGCCGAGGTGCTAGATAAAAAAAATGGAAGGTCGCAACAAAAAACTGGCCAATCAAAATGTGAGGACGCCTGCGCGTAATATCAGTCGTAAATACTGCTGCGCCAATATACAAAGGTGTTATTTTTCAAATGAATTGAGAACTTGAAACAATTGGTTCCCTCGAACAGTTTGAACAAAGCAGATAGAACATGAAAACTGGTAGATGCAAGCATTTCGTATTGACTCATCAGTACCAAACTTACAATAACATGTGTGGGCTTTTTTCAAAACAATCGATTTGAGGATGGACAATCAATAAGCGAGTTAGGATAAGACATTAAGTCCACGGAGGGGTCAGGTTCACGAACAGTTGTTTCTGAACACGGAGAGCTGGTTTGAGTAGATTAATTGCAACTGCTTCAGCAAACCGTAAGAATCTCGGGTTGGAATGACGCAACAGGATTTTGAATGCACAAGATGGATCGATAGCGTGACCGGTGGTCAGGACGTGTCTAGCCACTGAGGAAACTGGCTGTTTATGCGTTTCAGAAACATTACCATTCTCCGGTAACACGGACTTCTGTACCCATTTAGGTAAATGTTCCTTCATTCTGGAGCTCAAGCATCTCTNCGGTTCTTCTAACCGAGCCATCTTCCCGACGACTTATTAGGATATCTAGAAATGACAGGCAGTTGCCGACCTCAAATTCACAAGTGACCTTTAGATTAGGAAGGCAACTATTTAGACGTTGCACCAGGTTATCTATCATCAGCTTAGATGGACTGTAAATTAAGGTATCATCGACGTAACGCTTGTAATATGACAAGTTTTCTATCTTTGTCTCTAGCGTCATTCCAACCCGAGATTCGTACAGTTTGCTGAAGCAGTTGCAATTAATCGACTCAAACCAGCTCTCTGTGTTCAGAAACAACTGTTCGTGAACCTGACCCCTCCGTGGACTTAATGTCTTATCCTAATTCGCTTATTGATTGTCCATCCTCAAATCGATTGTTTTGAAAAAAGCCCACACATGTTATTGTAAGTTTGGTACTGATGAGTCAATACGAAATGCTTGCATCTACCAGTTTTCATGTTCTATCTGCTTTGTTCAAACTGAATTGAGAACGTTTGGTGCCGCCCAGATTCCTGATTTTTTCTCTCGATTGGATGGTTCAGTACGCGAAAGTGCTTGTTTGGATGGGCCTAGATGAAAAGTTTGTGTGAATACGAAAGCAAAGACCAAACCTGAGTGAGATTTAACGGATTTTTCCCACGTAACGCCGAATTTCACCAACATGGTTAAACAGGTGGGGGCGGAACAGATATAAAAGCTACTATGGCACTGAAGTGATCAGTAACGTTTAAGAAAATTAGAGGAGACAATAGAAAACAAAATTTTGATAACACACGCACCAAATGACCGGGACACGGGTCACACAACTCTGGAGCCATCCATCCAAGTGTGCCATAGCTAACGCCCACGCTGGTTTGGTCCCCACTTGGAGCGTCCAATGTGCTACCAGACTGCTTGCAGTGAGTGCAATATTTCACACTACATCCATGAGGTTGGTGTTCTTTTGTATGGTGACCCTCAACAGTCGTATGAGTATGTTCAGTTATTTGCAGCCGATTTATAGCGAGTGCAGTGTGCGGTCCAAAGGAATTGGTAAGGTCATGGCGTCCAACTGGAATGGGTCGGGACAATCCGAAATCACCGACAACCACGCGGGGCTCCGTGTCGGTGGAGGTGATAAGGACATTACTCGGTTTAAGATCACGGTGTACTGCACACACAATGAACGGAGAAGTCAAAAAGTACATCGGAAAGTTATAATATCACGTCGAAAACAAAAGAGAATTGATGGTGAGAAATACTGTATTAGTAGGATGAAAGGCCCTTGCCCTTGACAATACTGCAATCCACAAATAAGCGATGAAAGAATAAAGAAAATGGTCAGTAAGGGGGCAACATACACTCCTAGCTCATTTAAATGAAACTAATGAGTTGTGTTATACGTCAAAAATATAAAATAAGTGTTATGAGAAGTCTGGGTTTGATGGCCAGAATCTTCGGAGTAAAAACGTTAAGCTCGTCACACAGTGATCATGGATAAGTGAGATCCTCCAGTTATAACAATGTACTGAGGAGACATTTGACAGAACAGAAGATGAGATGTCTATACGATGTATTACTTCTAGAATTGAAAAACGTGGACACATACGGATTCCACTGACCGACTAAGATTAAGTTTATCAGTGAACGCATTGGAAATAAGCAAACTCGGATTTGGTTCCTGTTAGGGGGTAAGCAGTCGTAGTCTTGCCACAAATGTACTTGATAGGGAGTTTAGATAGGAATGGTTGGCCGTGTCTCGTGTGATGTCAATGACGGAGTGGTCAACTGCTGTCATAGGAGAAGGTGGATCACAGTTCAAATCCAGGTGGTGGCAAGTAGATGCATTGCTCTGGAGTCCTAAGAATAGTGAAATTCGTCGAGTGGAACGATAACCTAGTAAGGAGATCAAATAGTGGGGTGGGCAAAATACGAACAGGCAGCAATAGAACAAGATGCATCACTCACCTTATACATGACAAACAAGGGCAATCAAGGGTGTGTTTAACGCAAAGTATGAGTATAGAAGAAAGTGCGGGGTCCAGAAACAAAGTAGCTCCTACAGCCCAGCTGCCACAAACAAAGAAGTAGGATAAGCTTCTACAGCCTATAAAATTCCTATCTCCAATAGTGCATGGTGAGCGCTTCAGTCGTAGACAGTGACACTTTACCGAAGTTCCTGCAGTACAACCGACGTGGTTTAAAAATAATTGGAGACAAACTGAGACGCGCGGCAAAGAGGCCCCTCAAAGTGTGACAAAAATTCGTTTCTGCGGCAACCGCACGCTTAATTCTTCGGCATTCCCCTTCGCATTCAGCTGTCACGATCATTGGCCGATCCAGATTGAAAACATTATGCAAACCGCGTCGTAAGTTGAGAAGCTTTCGAGCATACCAACTCGTCAAGGCTGACAGCAACATCGAGAGTGTCGATTCATTAGGTTCCCGGACTTTCCATTCTACCCACTGTTAACTCGATTTTCGTGAGATCAAAAGTAAGAATGGATATCGTTCAAAACCTACTGCAATGCAAAAACAGAATTGTATTTATAGTGAACACTCAAATTTATTGATCGGCCCGTTCATCTATCTTCTCAGGTCAGCCCGTCATTTGCATTATGTCCGCAACGTTGATTTTAGATCGAATGATGTTGTTCGGTGTTTTGGTCGTTTCGCAAGTTCTAACTAGTTATGCAGCGTTGATCGTCGACTTTGATCGATCCAGCCGATGCAAATCATCAACTGGCTACTATATCGCGAGTAATGGTGAGTATCCGGTTTCGTTCATTGAATTAGAGTAGCATCTGTTCGAAGGTCCTGCCATCGTTACAAATACCACTTCGTTTGGCCACAATCAAAGGTATGGATGAGAGTTGACAATGCCCATACACGGGTAAATCCGAGTTGTCAGTGGGATTCATAAAGCCAACTGAACAGGCGTTCAGTGGAATTGATCGCAAAACGTCCGTTATTTCATCATTATGGAACAAAAATTTAACCCACATAATATGAAAAGAACGTAATCAAAAGTAATATAAACGCAACGCAAGTAGTAAATACTAATAATTCGAAGGAGGGATTTTGAGGAATTCGTGACTTACCGATTCGATTGTGATGTAACCAGGTAACAGCTTGCATGAACTGATGGATCACGTTGGTTGGTGTAAGTCCCCAGTGTGAGATATTATTGACAGAATCTTGGAGCACCTCAGAGAGAGTAACTGTACAGCGTTGCATCACCAAATAGTGGAAATTCGCCGTACTTCCCTAAGAAGACAAGTGGGGTATGTGTAAAATTAACAGTACTATCATATGCACATACATATATTCACATACGTTAGACCTGTTACAATATGATTTTAGAGGAACGGAAAAATGATGAGAACAAAATGAGTAAGAAGATGAAAGAAAACGGCAGAGATGATCATCGTTGTTTGAGCCCAAGAAAATAAGAAACTCCCAAAGCTTTACGATAACAGATAATCCTGTTATAACTACAATTAGTAGAAACCTCGTCATGGGCACACCGTTCAGCTGTTGCCTACAGACCGACCAGAAAAATAGGAAGCATCGAGGAAGCTGTTCACAGAAAAATTGTCAAATAGGAATGCGAGCGATTTCAATGGATGAGAATAATTCAATTTTGACTGCATTAAGACGCAAAGAAAAGCGATTAATGGGTGAACGAGCGAGAATCACACCCAAAGACAGTCGTGGATCTAGCCTACAAACAAAATTACGGTAAACAGACGTCTCAACCTTCCGTATCTTCAAAAAACGTTACATTTGATAGTGGTTTGAATAACCCGAAGGAATACACCATTTGCGAGGTCTAAGTAGCGCGCGGTTTTGACGGTTTCTCAAGAGTTTCAAAACAAAAGACGTCTGTATACTGGTGAGCAGGATGCCAGTTTAGTGCGTTCCTCTGTGTTGACTGACGGCTATGACTGATGCCCTGAATGCAAACTACCTTGAAACGTTGCAGTATTATCGGTCGAAGGGAGGTAGACTTACCATAACACTTAAGACGGGAATAACAAAACTGCAACACAATAGGTAACGAGCAGATATGAAACAAGGATGTTATAGTAAATAAGGTCGCCAAGTGCCACTGACTGCGATTAAGTGCCATAGCTGATAGCGTCCCTAACCAATGCTCTCAATTAGGGAGACGCAGTGAGTCCACAGAGGTAAGTCTTAGAATCACGCCCGGCGCCAATTTACAATGCATCCAAGTGATGGAACGTAATAGCTTTCAACTGAATTTATTACACAATAAGAACTTGGATACAAGCACAAAAATGGTTCAGTCATTCGGCAGCCCGGCCCCGGTAGCAGACTTGAGGACTTTGGGAGTCCAATTAGACAAACTGTTGTTTTTGTCCAGATTACTTGATGCAACTGTTTGACAGTGCTTTTGACCCTGTCATATAAACAAAGTATACTATAAACTGCTATGTAACTGACTTAATGATTGATAACCGCAAGCCATCAGTGTATCAAGCCACCTTTTACTTCTAAGTGAAGATAAGTTTGGATATGGCGGAGGGTAGTATCCGACTCTTCGAAGACGGAGAGAGTAGCTGTCTGATTAAAGGAACAAGAACAGGTGCGGTTATATCTGAGGTAGTGTGGAAGTGTCAAATGATCAAATTGAGATGTAATCGAGTGTTCTTACAAATTCTGACGCTTCAGCCAATGCGAAACCACATACACGGCAAGCAAAACGTCGTCCAAACTTTGCAATGCCGCAAAATGATTATTAAATAAACACAAGCAGTTGTATCGGTGAATCATCAAGGCAGTTTTCGAGACGAATACGGCAAAACCACCCACTTTGTTTGAAATAAAGCACAACTTGACTGGTCGAAAACACAATCCTCAGTTACCTGGCTGAAAGTGAGCACCAAGTGATCACAGACGAAGATTTTCGGACGGCATGTGAACTGTCTGGTAACCACTCAAATTTCAAGTAATTAGTTCGATCGCGAACTAACAGAAGTGCGGGGGCTCAAAGTCAGTGATCGAAAACATTTCGTTTCTCAATTTGTACTGCGTTATAAGGATTTTTATGTATCTTTATGAAAATGTTGACTTCCGATTTCTATGGTTTTGATGGAAGTCGTTAGCACTGTGAAATATGAACTCGTGTATCGAATGTAAAACATGTTTTAATGTATAGTCCTCAGTCTTGTTAACTGATTCATCAAATTCCGGCTATTAACGGTGATTAACATGTTCAGTCTTCTGTTGTCAGAGCTAATCATAACCAGATAGCCTCCGTTGATGTCGCATCGCCTGTTCCGTTGGTTGACGTATTCCACACTCTTACCGTCAAATTCTAGTTTCTTGCTGTTGGATACATAATGGAGAAACTGCAAGTAAGCGTCGATCAGAGCTGGATGGAAAATTGAACTGAACTGTAAGCTGCTTATAAAGTGAACGACCGTGCTAACTCCACAGAATGGATAACTACAAGTCGTTTCTGAACCATTTGTTAACACCCATAACTAAGTGGACCCGATTCCAAGTAAACCAGGTCAAGGTAGTCAGGGAAAACAACATTTGGTTTAACGCTCGATCATAATCGCAGCTATCCGACATCAATCAACACGAGGGAAGCTGGGTACCATTAGACTACACAAACAGTTGGAGCATTCTGGTTTGCATTTGGAACTAGCTGTTGATATCGGCTACACCACGCTCATTATTGATGGTCGTGTAGCTCACCGTCCAAAAACATCGAATCAAATTAGGATGGTGATGATGGAGTAGAATAGTGTGTTCCCGCCGCCAGTGCTTCTCCAAAAGTGGCTGTCGAACAATCCGCTTCACCGCGGTTTGGTGCTGTCCAAACGTTCCGCTAGATAATACAAAAAGTTAAAACAGATGCGAAATCTAAGAAAATGATGGTTAAGATATCTAACGTGAATGAGCAGTGGAATTAGTAAGATGGAAGCGTAAAGTTAATAGTGATATCTGTGGATTCAGATAGTCAGGCGATCCAAGCGAAACGATCAGGACGAATTTTGGGAAGCCCATAGATTACAGAAGCTGTAGGTTGAGCAACATCGACAGAAAACAGCGAAAAATATCAGAATAATAGCAAACGTGCTCGAACGAACGGTGACTTTTTCTGAAGTATTATATACCATGTCAGCACTTTGATGCTCACATTTTTATTGGTATAAAAAGCAAAGTGAGTAAAATATAAGGGAGGGGGAATGTCCCTCGAAGGTAAAAACACTACGAACGTTGTTGAAAATCAAAAGCTACTTTTGCCAATAACAAATAACGGCGAGAACAAAATTAACCTAAGCGAAATGAAATAATTTTTAACATAAAGACTGACAACAATGGAAATATTTGATATGAAGCTGTTGCTAACTGACCTGTATAATAATTGCGACCAAAGTCGATTAGACATCAAGTTTGAAAACAACTGTTTGTTTTGAATATTGAGAACTAGACGTTCACAGCCGTGCATGGAATCCGATGTGAGACAGGTTGATTAGCCTTTGGAAAAAGAAGCCGAAATACCGAGGCTCGAACTCGTTACCCTACGCACGACAATGGAAGCAGTTACCACCAGGTGATCCTCAACTTGAGGAAGGCAATAGTTCAGGAAGACTTTTGTAGTTACGCCAATAGAGATTTACTGTAGCAGCGTGAGGATGTACAGTAACATATTATCGAGTCAAATGAATTGTATAGAAGCGAACGTTAAAAAGATAATTTTATGAATGCATGCAGAGCACTAGAATCAATTTCTAGAACGCTAGCCAGTTTGATTGTAAACGACACGGATCCATGATTTCGTGGTTGAAGCTTCAGGTTGGGGTTCATGAGGAAAGCCACCTTAAAGTCTGACAGTTTAGCATAATTTCATCTACAGATGGCAAATGGAGTAAAATACATAAATCCGAGTGTTCCACAAGAATATCCGTTTTCAGTGAAAGACAGTTTTCACACTCGACAAAGCGTGATGCCGTTTTCAATTATTTGATTCAAACCCAATTATCCCATACACTGAGCAATTAACCGATTCATGGTTGTGCAATATTGGCACATTTTTCCTTATTCATCCACCTAAAGACCAAGGCGGGCACGCAATGGAATAAGTAAGTCCGTTGTTTGCTAAAACATGACAATTCTACTTTCAATTATCCATTGTTGAGGTTTTGCGGACGTGTGAACGAGCAGTCCCCACGAGGGACGCTCAGGAGCACAATTTACAAAAGAAAAGTACTGTAATCAGGTTGCAAAATCCTGGTAAAATAGAGACCAGTCTATCCAACAACCGGCTCACTATTGGCCAAATTCATAGCGGCGATGACGTCGCAAATTAAGCACGTTGAAAACATTCGTAGATTAGTTGAGCTGAGTCTTAGTCAAATCGCAGTGGGGATCGCACTGAGTTCCAAAACATAATAGTGCTAGCCTGACTGGTCCCAGTGAACGATCGCTTGTGGGATGTCCGACGTAATACATCAGCTGAAGTTTATCAACGCAACACCAGGAAAGCGGTATGTATCCATGATAATGGGGTACTCTGAAAGACATCCGTTCAGCTGCTACCAACAGTACACTGCACGACATCCCCATCGACCTATTAAAGCAGACTAAACACTCCACTATCAGACCGAATTAAACGATCACAACGCGCAACATTATTTCAGCAGAACCGCGCGACCTGGCGGCCACAGTGGAGAAAACAACGTTCATTCGATTGCCTTTCAGAGGAGATATCACAGCAGGGAGAGTCAAGTATGAGTTTTGTCAGACTCTGGGCAGTGACGCTGCGCAGCTGGTTCACCACATCAACTCTGTTGTCTTTGAATTTGAAAGACAAACTTCTTGTCTTCGACCAACCCATGATCGCGTACTCGTTCTCTTGTTGTTGTACAGAGAAATACGTTGGTCGCACAAGTAGACGTTTGTCCAAGCGGATCAAAGAGCATCACCCAGACTGGAGCCGGGGTAACCACGTATATCAACACCGCGATCGCAGCGCATTTAACTGATACAAGCCATCGGGTGGAAACAAATCGAGCTCTCCGTATTGCACACAGGGTTCCAGTTGATCAACCCAAAATGGTCAGACAACGGCTGTTAGCCACCGCTAAAGCGATCGCTATACGGGCATGAAAGTTTGCTCTCTAATCACGCAAACGGTTTGTTCAAACCCTACAGCTACCATGGCCGAAGATAGCAACAGATGCTCACGTACGCACGTGTACAACCCCAATGACTTTGAGTGGTGCACTCTCACCCGCATCCACGCAGTTGGCTTCTATCATGGTGTATGAACCTATCCTGTATTTAGATTGAAGAGCGATGGATAGTAAGACGTGTGTTTCTTGTTCTCTTATTCTGGTCAATTAAATGACTCAGTCTGTTTGTACTCATTGAAGTGTCCTGTATAATTGTATTGGCCTGATGATGAATGATCGAAACCAACACTGCACGCAATTAGGTGCATACTGTGGGCTTATATAGCAAAGTTCAATATACGTTAAGCATCAGAGCGACAAAATCAGTAACCACACGTACACATCAAAGCACATCAGTCACCGCGACAATCTGGTTCTGATGAACTAATCTCTTCGCACGCACAGGGACGGTTCCAGTTGTTAAATGCTATCGTCTCCTCAAAAAGGAGAAGCCTCGGACATTTTGTCACATAACGTATCTGAAAGGCAAGCTCCAGCGATCGATAACACTGTTTTTTGTGGCGTGTCAGGTTCCGCCTAGAATGACATATTGAGGTATCCACAAGCGTTTTACGGATCGAACCTAAAATTTGTGTTGCAATGCTGAACCATCGCCATCTCCGCCATTCGATCCACAACAGATGGGGTAATCTCATGAGGAACGCGACCGCAAAGAAACGTATACCTCGGAAAACTTGAGAAACAAGATCAACCGGTCAAATAATTGTCTGCGCCGGAAGAGACACGAAACCTGAATACTGTTGTAACCCTTGAGTCAGTACGCTGGTTCGTCCACGGTATAATAAGACAATTGATAGGAAATCGGGTTCTCCTTCTTGATGTAATTAACACAGTAAATCTTGTCCCGAAAATACGCGGCGGTCCCCGTTAATTGCGCCCAAGACAAACCAAAAGACGGGTGCAAAAATGCAACTTTCTTCGGCCCCGAAAACGTGTGCGACAAGGAGAAAAACTGCATGGTATTTATAGGGTGCTTAGTGACCTACCAAAATTCTCGAACCAGAAAACCGAAGTACAGACATCGAAAAAAGCAGTTAAGGTCACTAAGCCACCAATGAGCGTAGCGGAATAAAGTCCAGACACCTCTCAAATGGTCATGACATTTCCGCCTATTGTGATTGGAGAGGATCGTTTTCTCGAGCAAGGAGGCGGTTTTGGACGGAAAAGTATGGGTTCCTCTAACACATACCAATAGAACGTTTACCACAATAGACATTATCTAATGATACTACAAACAGCTGAAGAAAACCAGGCAGTCACCAGAGGACTGACTATTCCGTTGGATGAAGTAGACAAGTTCACAGGTTGTTAAGGAGAGAAGAAAAATGTTTGATAATGTGTTTCAGTCTGCATGTTCGTCGAGACAAAAAAGGAAAAACCAGATAGAATTGAACGAAGGTATAAGCCAACTGGCATGTAATTATACCAACAAACATTGAAACAGACCGGAATAACATTCCCTGGGATATGTAAACCTAGTGACCTGTTGGAATGGGCTGGGAAAGCAGTAGTAACTTCTCAAGAATACGAAGATTATGTAGAACGTCGAGGCATTCAACCGATTCTACCATACGCGTAGAGTGGAACAGTTTGTCCCGCTGTGAATAAATCACAACTTTTGAAGTGATTTTGTTCATATAGTAACCCACCATTTAATGAAGCAATTTCAACGAATCAACTCGTAGGCTACCACCTTCTAGTGGCAGATGGTCCACAGGGTAACCTGCAGTGTACAGAATTTTGCAGATGAGGATTTGATCACTTTCAGGATGTATGGTACGCACTGACAGTTGATCCACGTGATGCCATTATGCACACTCACGCATTGTTTACCCACATCGTTAGCAGTCTCTACATCCGTCAAAGGCTTGAAACCGCGAAAAGTTAATCTTACCTCTAGCGTGTGTTGAAAATTCGTTCGAAAAAAGTTTAAGATTCGTCTTCAGCTTGACAGCAGGACCGTACTGATACCAAAACTAGGTTTTCCTTACGGTTGCCAAGATGGACGTACGCTATATGACGCACTCAACAAACACACATTCAGCCTGCTCTGGCTGGTACCTGTATCTGATGAATGTTTCAAAATAATCAGATGGTCTAGGCTGTGGTGGGGAAGGCAGGCTAGTTAACCACACAGAGCTGCGTCCTCATCACTAAGGAACTAGCAGTAGGTTAAGCCTTTAGACCAACATTTTGAGGAAACATTGTCTAGTTCTGCATAAGTAGCAAAAATTTAATTGTCCCATGATCACTGTGACAAAATGGGATTGCGAATTTTAGATTGCTGACAATCCCAAACTTGTTGAAAGGACTACAATCCAGACAAGAGGGCTATTGATGTACTTGCCAACGAGTATGACAATGGACGTAAAGAAATAGTCCAGCTTCCACTACTGCCTAAAAGAACTCCTTAGGGGAGGAAAACGTCATAGTATCAGCCAAACGGATCATGAAAATTAGCTTCAGATGGCTGAAGTACCTCATAACTAAAAGACACGTAAAATAAAGATGGCATTCTGCACAGTGTTATGCACGACTGCATCGGAATTCCCATACGCAGAATGCAATCCGCAGGTCTGACCAATCAAGCAATTCAGGTGCTGAGTTACAGCAACTACTATCTGGACTGATTCAGGAAGATCCAGAAGCATCCCGTCGAAAACAAGTGAGGTCTTTAGTTGTATGTCCAAGTAGTCTGATACCCAGTATACCACATGTATATCACAAACAATTAACAAGCAGGGACATGCAAAAATTCAGACTTCCGACAGTCAGCTTCACAAATCCCAGCAACAAGGTAACAGTGAGTAAAGATGAAGCATACAAAACCGAATCTAAAACGTGAACTGTATGACTGCGAATAAATCCTAGAGTTAAGTTAGAGTTAGGGGCCGGACCCGACGTGGTTTACTTTCGACGAACGGGTGATGAGGCACACCACCTGGAGTCATGCGTCTGACTGTTGTGCGGGTTACGTTGGCCAGATTCCATAAAATACGTCAAACGCAGCAATATGTTTGCCGTAAACACGACTGAGAATGTACGGGTTAAACCCAAATTTCGTTCGTGCTCCTATTGTCAGCGCTCGAGAACCGGCCAAGTATCGAGCTAAAAAACTGACCGAAGACGATTGTGAGATCGGAGTTAGGACTAGTTTAGAGTACACCGAATTCGCTGACTAAAATACTGTCAGAGCGCCTGTGGGTCACAGCTGTGAATATGGGTGTTTGGCCAGTAGCCGACTGTGTTGTTAATGTTTTCAAGGGTTTTACAATGTGGAATTGACAGAGTTGGCTGAATATTCACGAGCTGTTCAGTGAGATTGACAGTGGGCAAGAACCTTGCAGTTGGGGCTCAGGTCTAGACCGCGGGCTTCCGCCTACCGGAACTGCCACCTGGATAAACTGGTCGGACATAGAGCTGCTCATCTTCCTTCAGCAAAGCAACATTGTTGAAAGAGGCTCAAAATAAAGTTTCGCGCAATTGTACGTTGCAAGTAACGGAGCATAATTTTGTCAGCGTCAGTTTGCACGCACAACAACCAGGAATTTAGGAGTTAGGACTCAAGAAAAGGGCAGAAAACGCGTTGAAAATGTGGTCGAATGAGCCCAGGTAGGACAGCTTAAGAACCAGCACAGGGAAGATGAATCGTCATCTGTGAACGCCCAGTCATTTCATTTTTTTCTAAGATATCCCGTATGGCCTTCGAGATGAACGGTGATTCGAAGAACACTACCTTCTGGTGAAGCTAACTATCGTGATCAATAAATGTGTCATGATCATAAATGAGATAAGCGGTCCGTTTCCGATTGGTTGATGGAACCGCTTAAATAACAGTGAAAAGTAGGCCTCATTAGAACATCACTGGCAGGTATAAATATCCAATGGGATGCAATTTGTAGGGAGTGGCGTATAGGACAGGTGGCCCAAATCATTTCACATCGGTAACCCCGAGTGATAGTTTTGTGCACATAGTGGTAGAAATACGGAGAAAACGCGGCGAACACCGCTAAAAGATCGAAAAATAGCATAATGAGTTGTATAAGATGCATACCGCTCCCAATAAAAACGATGCCTTTGAGCAAGCGCATCGTCAACAATCGACCTTGGGCTTCACGATACGAAGGCATCCAAATGTTAGACAGCCCCTAGCAGACGGTCACATAGCCTCCCCGTGAATTTCCAGGCAACAATTGCTTTGTGAACAACTCCACAGAGATGTAAGAGCAAGGGTTGGCATAAATCTAACTTCGCAGAAATGTTCTGCATTACCTGTAAAAAAAACAGCGTGCAAAGAACTATGTACACGTGTATTTGGAAAAGGAGGGTTCGAACAAATTGCACATGCTGTCAAACAAAGTACGCATTCAAAATGCATCAACAACTCATTGTGAAGATAGATGAGAACGCAATTCTCCTGTGGTACAACTAATCACAAGACATTATCAATCAAATAACAAGTGTAACGTCAGACAAGGCACAGATTCCAGCAAGCCGGCGGGATCCGACAGATCTCAAAGCTTCATTCGGAAGTGCACGGTCAAGGCGTACACACATGAGGGGTGAAAACGTCTGATAATTAAAGCCTATATAAAGAGGGATTATGCAGTACATCCAGACAGCCTCGCATACGAGAGCACAGAACAGTGATACAATCATTTAAACGAGTTGAAATAGACTACTTACGCAAATACCATAGTTCCATTCGCCCCGTGACCAAGAATGTGATTTAAATTGAAGCGAATCGCCTCTGGCTGTCCAGCCTCCTCGGCAGAACATCCAGCCCAACCGTCCTTGTCGGGCAGATCGAAGTAGGCGGGCAGAAAACTCAAATCTGTTTCAGTCGCTCTGTGAGATGCAGGAGAGTGAGTCAAAATCCCTTTTTGATTTCCATTAAACTTGGGATAAACCTAAAAGAATAAGATGCACCACAAGATTAGGCTAATAGGAAAGTAGTATTAAATTTGCAATGTTTACTTTATTTGTTAATTCCTACAGAACCAATGCACAATTTTCAAACATGCACAATGGCGATTAGCTCACCAACAGTCGGCCATAGGTGACCGCCAATTTCGCGAAAAACACAAAGTTACAGTGTGGCCAACTACGAAAGGACGCATCAGACTCTTGTTCACTAACAATGCGCATCATCCGAACTGAAAATTGAACAAGGGTCACTGTGGTCGTGAGGTGGACACGTTGAGTGCAACACTAGGACAATGCTAGAACGTTATCAAATAGTGATCAGCAGATCGTTAGCGTAAGCCTGACTGGGAAGTCCTGATTGTAACTGTATCAGTGGGGGCCAAATGGATAGTTACTGTCTACTGAACACTGTCCATAAACGATTGCGTCTGAATGTTTAAATGCCATGAAACAACCGGGCTTAACGAAGAAGCGAATAACACATACACGACAAATAGAACATTAGTCTCACACAGGAGACGGATATGTTTCAGCAATGCAAACCAAAATCAAGCCTAGAATTTTTATTCGGAGGCATGCAGATACAAACGCGAAAGTTACAAATAACTGTGAACGGTCTCTAACTGATATTCATTAGTAATCAGACGTCTGTCATCATTCCACGTCCATAGAGTATTCAAACGACACCAACAAAGCCGAGTTGGTATGATAAGACACAAGGGCATCCTTATAACGCCAGCTTTACATGTGTGATTGACACTGAAGGTTAACTGATACACAACCATGAGGACAGTAAGCCATAGGTTGAAGTTCAAAGAAAAAAATAACTTAGTTAACGGAAACCCTGTGATTAAATACAAACAAACAACCGCAAGATGCCAACATTTAGCAAAAACAAATCACCACTGAAAGTGAAAATAAAACGGTGTTTGCGATTCTTATCGTCTCTTTTCATTTAACTCTATTAGTTCAAGGATAAGTTAAACAACAGGATTCACGCCACCAAATCTGAGAAGATACCATATCCCCTAATGTTTCTAGTCACCGACCAGGTAGGTCACAAGAACCTCAGTCTGGGGGGTGAACACAGATTATGTTATGAGCACCAACAAGTCGAGTAAAAGTTCCCATAAGGTATTCTGGAACCTGACCGATTGTGTACGACCAACGAATTACAATAAGGAAAAACAGTACAGAAAAGAAGAAAAAGACGGCGGTATATCAATGATGCATGTGTTCATCTAAACCTCTGAACTGATGACACCAGCGCAAACGCTGCTCTGCAATATTCAGACAGCAGCGAAAAGGGGAACAATCAGTCATATGAACATGAAGCCCGGATCCCAAGAATGGCATAAAATACGCCATGTTCGGACAACAACAACAGTCTGTTAGTCAAGTATGTCATCATCATCACAGACAGCAACACATCAGTGGTTCAAACTAACGCTCAACTGCCACACAGCTATGAGGAAAAAGCAAACCCTATATAGGAAGGGAGAGAAGGAAAAAAGAAGGCGACGGGAAGGGACCTAACTACTGAAAATAACTACGTCCATATTCAAACATTCAACATCAAGGTGCCTACACCCTGCAAACAAACAACCGAGCTGCAAGTGAGAGTAAGGTGTCATTAGCAAGGCAGCTTCCTTACGGCTTTCACTGCCCCGCGTCATTAAATGCACTCACTTCACAGACAACTCGGCCAAACAACGACAACATTCACGCCACTGAGCTCGATTAGCCGCCATCTCACCTAG
>QNGE01003255.1:0-30279 GCA_008508345.1 Paragonimus westermani | reverse complement strand
TTCTGGTACACCGCCACCCACCCGCTGCCTTGCGGTACAGGCTTTTGAGCCAAAGGCTTTGGTTGAGAACCCTAATCGTTCTCCTGTCTAGGTCTGGGCGTCCTGGCAGTATCTCAGCCCACAGACAACCATGAATCCTCGCAACATGTCGAGTATGTAACAACGAATATATGCTCATCACACATCAACCTGAGCACTACAAAGATCAACTATGGACGAAAATTTTGTTTTCAATCACCACAACATTAGTAAGGTTCCTCAGTGACGCCCAAAAAATTCTACCTTCTCTAAATTATAGTTCTTCAGATCAACAGAAGCTATGAGGCTTTCGTGTCTTATCGATGGGTAATTGGGTACCTTTGCACAGTTGGCATTACAGCACAGCATAAAAGTGAGGCGCCTCTTGTAACACTTCACTCTACAACATCTATCCAACTAAAATCCTTTGTCACAAGATTTCTTCTTTGGACCTCGCGTAAAAAAAGCCTTATTCCAACAGCGTTGTAAGCATCGTCATCCGTATAACACGTGTACATAGATCATTGTAGCTCATTTCAATCAGCCACTGCCACTGTCATCAGCCCCAGTGCTCGTGAATGACATTCATCAGGGATGAGTCGAAGATGACATTAGTTCCACGAACAAAAAGTGACAAGGGGTATGTTAAGTAGATCGCTCGGTGTACTATTACGCAAATGCACCCGATCCACGAGATGAATTATGTGTTCCGGTGTCTTGAAGCCATCGTGACACATGCGACCCAAACCGATTACTAAGTAGTTACTATAGGCTACCTAAACTCAAAGACATGGGCATGACTCAGTTCTGTGGTCCGATTCTGATTGCAGTGTATACAAATATATGCCAGGGCATCCATTCTAGACTGAATACTTGCCTTGGTGGGACTTGTATGTCTCTCTTGATCGAGTTGGAGGGGGGTCTCTATTCGGATAGAATTCCCAAATGAAACCTCACGATGAATGAGCAAAAGACCTCTCTGTAAGGGACAATCCTTCTTGAAAAGGATTAGAGGAATAGCAATTTTATTTCAAGACATTCATCTTTACTGCCGTGGTGAACGACAGAGCTCAAGCCAAATTACCAGTCGATTAGACTGATCAATTATTTGGTTGAAAGTAAATAGAACCCCTCCGTGAACAGCTTTCGGAAAGAAAATCAACCTTCCACGCCTAATAATATCAGTATGTACGAATTCAGGGCAGTAACCCGTTCAGTTAAAATCATTTAACCTAACACCCATTGGTTATCAACCTGAGTTCAATGTTTTGCGTGTTACGTGAACGTGCGACCAAAAATCAGAGAGAACACAGACAGCAAACGGAAATAATATTCTGTTCCTGGCACATCTATCCAATATTGGTGTCAAGCGACATTTAGTTCGTTCCATGAAAAACCCCAAGTTAAATATCTATGATACTGCAACCTGAAAACAGTGGTGGGCACGGTGAGGTAGTTGCATGATGGAGTCACAAGATGAAACTTTTATGCTTCCCGCGTGGATTCTTCGCTCAGCCGGTACATGCCATGTAGCTCCATTCGCCAGTTTGAAGCTAGAAGAATCCAAAATCTTCAAAAATGCGATACCTCAGTAATGAGAAATTTGTTCTGCTGCTTACTAGCAATGTAGTCGTGTTTTTCTATCATTCAAATGATTAGAATAGTGATAGTCGCTAACACAGTACACATTTCAGGATTCGAATCGTCCACAACCCCAACTGATTTACTTACACGGGAGTATGTATAAGGAAACTCGACGTTCGATTTTGCAAGAGGGCGCGACTTATACTTCCGACAAGTAGCACAAAAAGAATGAAGTTAAACACACATGCACTAGTTCGTCAATGGCCGAAACGAGAACGGAAGAAAATGCAACGCCAAGAAATTCTGTGCTAACAACGCGTATTGAGTAAGACTTTGAATGGTTTCAAGATGACGGGTGTGTGTTGACGCACCAACAAACAAAAAGTACTCAACCGAACGATCCTGTGAATGGTCTTCGGGAGATACTTGATGATCAAGGAAGCCAACTTCAGCTGTCTACTGGAGTCACGTCCGGTAAGGTCGAGCGGTTCGTCCACGGTGTATGAGGACGTACTCTTCGACCTTAAGGCGCGAAGATAAACCTCTGCTGCTAATGTGTCACCGCAACTGCTGGTGAACTGGATCACTTGATGTGAGATACCTGCATCTCCACTTGCAACAGCGTTAACTAAGTGGTGCGACCGAACAGGCATAATATAACTGTATAATGCCCAATTGATAGAATGTCACATGCCACGTTAAAGGTATCAAGCCGTTGTCTCCGTTATGAGGCAGTTTCATGTATACAAATGTCTTTGGAACATACACTTTGTGAGTTTGATACGTTCAGTTCGCTGTGACTTAGTGGACAGTCAATAGGAACTAAGATAATGGGAATAAGCCTCGGTTCCAGATTTGTCGCATCACACGCAGAAATAACTCCCGCTTTGTTAAGCAGTTAGCAAAAGAACGTCTGTGTCGGACAAGTGAAAAATTGTTCAAACTCGTGTACTGTCCAACCGAAACGGTCCTACGGTGTAGAATGAACTAGGCAAAGACAAGATGGGAACGATGTGATTCTCTTAAAATTCAATTCTAAAACGAAGGTTATCAGAATAATGTAAGCAACACTGCAACTAACCCGTGGTTCATAAAGTAAAGGGGATAACTTTCTACACGTAATTTGACGGCAACATAATCGAGGGCAAACAAACTCACTTTTTTAAAAAAGTAAAAGAAGACAACGCATACACTCAACGTAGAAGTGAAAACGATGAAAGTCAAACGAATGTCGTAATTCGGACGAACACCTAGCGGATGTTCCTTCGAATTTTGTTCCGTGCGATTTCCAACTCCATTCCAGTCTTCAGGATCACCATCAGTCAAAAGAGGTGGAACGATCACCGCCCATCTGAAGACACAATAACAAGAATACTTTTTTAAGGACAAATCCACTCAAACTAATATACCTTCATCTTCACGAACACAGCCATGGAAAATCCGATGAGATGAGATAGCAAGAACGTGTACAAGCGCCAAAAACACAGACAAACTTGGTTTGTCTTAATAAACCAGCACAACTGGGTAAAAGCTGGCATTACACTCCGTTGGAAGACGTTATGCGACAAAACGACAAGGCCTGAATAAAAGCAACTTAGTGGCTTCCTAAAAGGTCCGTAATAACGGCACGCTACGTTCCAATCAACACCATTACAACTGCTGTGAAAGTCAATCGACAAAATGGTAGAAGGAGACACCGTATAGTATCCGCACAACCCTTAAGACGAGCTGGATTTTGCCGCAGCCCGGATTGTCATTCATCCGAACTGTGGACATGGAAATTATTTAATAAAATAGATCGAATGGAACACCTAGTAACTACACGAATGCAGAAATGCCAGTTCGAATGGTACATCCAAACCTGAACCTCTCAACCTGGCAAAAGGCATACACCGACATCCACCAATGAGTAACTGCGAGTCTCAATGCCCCCTAGCAAAGTCACTGTCTGACCATCTTGGGTATTCAGCTAACTACGAATAGCTACATTGGATAACGCCCAATGAGGTGATATGCGTTACGCCCTTTCGCTACCCTCATAGAAGCCATGTCAGGAATATTGCAAGCTGATGAAATGACACTAACCAGGTAGGTGGTATGATCGACAATTCCGAGCGACCTAGCAACTTCTCTCCCCAAACAAGATGACCACGTTTCGCATTCATATCGCCAGCAAGCACAATGATGCCCAAGTGTTTAGCTTGTCTCAGAAGATTTACAAGGGCATCGTAAAATGTGTTTGACAACATTTGAACTGAGCACGTGGCTAATAACAGGCTTGTATGGGCGTTTGCGTACAATTGCCCGTATTAGACAGCACCCGTTGTCAGCAGGCTGGACTGTGAGTTTCCGACTGTAAGGACAGACGTTATCCACTTACACGAGCTCCTGAATAGCCCGATGCAAATTATGTGGTAGAAGTTCAAGCTCAAAGCTTACCACGCCAAACATCCATGGTCAAGCTTCCAGAGCACAGGTCTAGGATGGAACAGAAACAAAATTAACTACTAATCAGTTAAGAAGCTAGGTAGTGTTCGTCTCCAAGGCTGAGAAACTCATAACTCACTCAGATTAGTGCTGAAAATAGTAAGGCATCAGAATCAGTGAAGTGAATGTTGTCGACATTTTGTCGAGTTACCCATGACTAAATGGAAAATGAAGAAGCAGGCCGGTAGAGGCTGCAAAGAAGCTAACCTGCAGCTCGCAAGCCTCCTATTTGTTTGTAACACTAACCATTAGAGTTCGGAGAAGGAATTTTCGAGGGAAAACTTCAAGCTCTCCCTTTTCGTTCATCTGCAAGCCAAGGTTTGCTTTTCACGGCTGTGAGACCGTCATACATCACCACCAATGAATATGACGATACTCAACAAGTCGGATTTTAGCAACCTATAGTTTTGCAGCGATCAAAGGACAGAGTAATCAACAGACAAATCTGATATAGGGGTAGGTATATACTGATCGAGCGCACTCCGACTTGTGCAAATGGCAGAATGAAGCCAAGCATAAAAGCTAAACAACAAAAAGGCCAAAAATAATTGTACCACATTAACGAAGTTTCAATATATCGGAAAAGTGTGAAATTAACCAACACAAACCCTGTGCTCACCTAGTAGTACCGTCTGTAATCTGTCGCAAACGTGACACCCTAGCCCACAGAGGGATATAGTTATTTGAAACCCATCGATTTAATTGGGTTGGAGGCAACTCATAGAGACCAATCAGAGAACGGAACCAAACATCCGTAGCCTCTATATCAGACAACTCTCCTGGCTTTTTCGTAGTCATACCCGGTCCCTCAAGCCGAAATTGTTCGGGCGTTCTGCGTATTCCGCGCAATTTCAGGCTGGCTTCAGCCACACATGGAATGGCGAACAGTTCAATCGCCGGTGAACTGTCAACAAGTAGAGAAAGCCTGGATTGAAGAGAGAGCACAAACATGATGAGCAGAAGAAAATGATCGAACGGTAAGCTGAAACGAGGTTTCACATGATCTGCTCACAACCATTCACAATCAACAATAGGAATGAACCCATGTTCCTCTTTCAGATTCTAGGTCAATTTGAACCAACAGTGAAATTATTCGGTTATTGACAAACAGCACAATGCAACGGGAGCAGTCATTAAATTTGAGTGGACTAACAAAACGGTAGAACTCCTTTCTCATGTCACTATTTTCACCATAAAATATGCCTAAATTTGAAACAATCAGCTGGTCAGTAACTGTCCACTATCCTTCATAAACGTTTAGCATATGGGTCAACCTACCGTATATGTTGGTATAAGGAATAATCGAATACATTCACCATGTAAGTTCACAAATGTAATAAGCAAAGCCGCCAGTGTCAATGACACTCCATAAACTGCGCTAACGCTGATTGATGATGATGATTTCCGAGTAAAAAAATCAACGCACGAATGACCTCTTGTGACCAGTGAGTCAGATACATTAAACCATTGCTGAATGTCAAGAACACAGAAAGATAGAAACTCACATAATCAATGGGCGAAAAACGAAACTACCCTCATTTATTTCGAATCAATACTTGTAAGTAACGGTCACCTAGCGACGACCACAATGCCATTTGAAAGCCTCCACCTCGCTGGCCATACCACTCACGTTGCCTATTGATTTCAAACCACACTAAACAAAAAAATTTTGAAATGCGTCTGTTTCTCGGGAGAAACTGCTTTGCGACGCGTGCAACGATGAAAACGGCATACTTAACAATCCGAAAGGAAAACGTGGAAGTAATACGGTAAACGACACACAGATCGAACGCAACCGAAGAAGTGAGTGTTAGCATGAAACTCAAAATAAGACGGTAGCTTCTGTAGAACATAGTAAATCACATCATCGGCTGCAAGGATACAGTGGCAGATACTGACCACTGACTATCACAATCAGGAGGAGAAAGAAACAGGATTGGAGTAAACACAAAGGAGAAGAATAGGACAAAACAACATGAATGAAAACTGTTGAGTTTAAAACACAACTAAGAACAATTAGAGAAACAAGGGACCAACGACAGACTCGTATTTCTAAGATTAAAAAATTTTCCTTCACCTAAATCGCATTCGACCGCAGAGGATACCTTTCGGAGGATAACGGGAGTGTTTATAAGGTAACTGTAGGTGAAATGAAGCATAGATGAGCTGAAAGCAAGTAATCTACTCAAACCCAGACGGTTGCAAACGAAGTAGCCGGGATCTTAAAGTAAAACCACAGAGCCAGTAAAAAGCGATGTCCCCATAGAACGAAGAGGACAGATGCGTGATATTATAGAGGTTTCCTACTATTCGGGTGGCAAAAAAGTATGTACATAAAACCACCAATAATTATCACACACTGAAATGAAAACTGAGCGAATTTCTATTCGTAGGCAACGAATGCATACATTTGTTTATTTGGACTAACAAGATCGCAAAGGATGGAAAACGTGGTCTGATTGTTTTCAACAATTCAAAACGACTTGCATCCGACTGGTAACTACGTCCAACGGCAAGGTTTTACTTCAAAGTTTGGAAGCTTTCTCAGGCTGAATAAACCAGTCATGAAGATGGAAGTAGTTGAAACATATCAGAGGACGGAAACAGGTCAAGGTTCCGTTCCATCGTCTGAATGTAGAAGAATGGGAGTGTGAGAAAACAGTACAAAAACAAGACAAGGTTGAATGTGAAGGAGAGGTAATTATAATTTACCACTTGTCAGTAAATTCAGTCCATTCAGACGTAAATATAAGCCAGCTTGATCGATCCAAGACCGGCTATGGTTGTCCACCTTGCATACATTGAAGATTCGTGATAGACTGCTCTGCAAGTTCTGCAGCTGTGACAGATAGCAGCCTTTTGTGAAGTAATTACAAGGTTGCAGGTTACGAAGAGTCGATAAACCCTATGTAATATGCGACTCTAAGTAAGATGGCATTAAAAGAGTATGGGACAGAGGGGAAAATACAAACAAAGAATTTCGTTGGAGAAATAATACGAAACAAGAATTTCCAATACAGTAAGGCGAAAGACTATCATAAGGCAGGCGGAAAGGAGTACAGCTCAGACATGGCACGCAAGCCCGAAACAGGCGTAGTTTTACATGTTATCATGGTCACTGGAGATCGTACACCACCTTAATGATGTCTGGGATGGCAGCGCCGAAGATAACTGTAGAGATCAGTTTATATGGATTGAAGGAAAAGTCTCTCTCGTAAAAATTCCCAGCGTGGTCATGAAAAACAATGTGTAGCGAACAAGCTCGTTTTCAGTGATTCATCATCAGGTTAAATACATCACATTTATATCACATTTCACGGGAGAATCGTTAGGGGAGTAAACGGGGAGACATGTGGTTAATGAGGTCAATCAGTTCAATGTCACACTGCAATCAAGTACCCACTTGAACAATGGGTCTTGACAGGTTAACCGGGTGGGGGGCTGGCCAGGGCAAATCCAGAGCCTGAACAAAACGTTTCTGGGCGCACACGGGTGGGTTATACATTCGGATCCCAATAGCCTCTGCTGTAGACAGAATCCTACTCCTCACCCCTCTCGACCGGATGGCCTTAACTCGGTAGATTGGACGAAATGCGTTCTTTACGTTGACAGTGTGATTTGAATCCACCAGGTGTGATAGTATGGCGCTGCAGACAGACTTCGTTATACCACTGTTGAGCCAATCTGGATGGTGTTCCCGGATCCGTTCCGATAAGCGTCTAGTCGTGCGGCCAACATAACTGGTCCCACAGGAACAAGTAAATGAGTATACACAAACGAGGCTGCAGAAATAGGTACTTTATCTTTTAGGCGTGGGCACAAAACCGGATTGGACGTGAAGTGGACTCGTAATTTAGCGGCGTAGAATGTTCTGTTGACTGCGCTTGTGAGCCTACGTGTAATAGTTTTGGCTAAAGTATCGCCTTTGAATGGTAATCCGATATGCACAACTTTCTTCTCTACAGAGTACAACTGGTCTCTTACACTACGCTGTTGCATGGCCCTATCTATGAACCTTTCTGGGTAGCCATTCTGTATGAATATTGTGCGTATGAATGCTAATTCTTGCGCAATTGTGTCTTCCGTGCAAGTCCTTAAGGCTCTTCCCGTCAAACAGTTGATCAGATTTCTTTTCGAGGCAAGTGGTACGAAACTATTGGAATGAATATACTGATCAGTCCAAGTATCCTTTCTACATATCGTCCGCTGAATTGAGCCATCAGCACAGTGACGTAAGCGTACATCCGAAAAGCCTAATTGGCTATTCATTTGGGTCTCCAACGAAAATTGTAAATTTTGGTGCGCGGAGTTGAATATTGCCAAGATTTCAGTTGGGTCTACGTTATTATCGAGTACAAAAAGGATGTCGTCCACATACCTCTTATAAAAATTGCATTGGCGAATTGTTGGACTCAACTGTTCGTTTTCTAATTTCGCCATGAAAATGTCCGCAAACAGTGGTCCCAGCGGCGATCCCATTGCGACACCGTCCTTTTGTCGGTAAATTGCTTCATTGAACTTAAACTGTACGTTGTAAGCGCACAGATAAAGTAATTGTTTTAGTTCGACCGACGGTATCTGAATATCCATGTCACTGTTCTCAATATAATCACATAGGTAATCTATGGTCTCCTTTAATGGNCTAGAGGGTGATATGGAGAGTTCCACATGTCCGAAATTGGTCTGAGTGGAAAAGTCTTGAGAAATTGACGATTGCTTTCAAACTACAACGCAGTGAGAATTCCGCAGTGAAACTGAGAGGAGTTCGCGCACTGCTTTTGAAAAGAGTGGTGTTACGTGGGCAACATTTCGAACCTTCATGTTAACCATGCTCACATTTGCTAGAGTGTCATCCGGATGATGCGTCGATGGTAACTTGGATTGTTTTAAACCAACTGGCCAAGAGGATGATTGAACATGGTCCATCACTTGGAGACAAATGTGGGTAAGCGTTCAACAAATAAAAGTCACACGACTAAAAAAAGGCTTCGAAGATTCAGTAGTTGGAAAAATGACGTGCAGGGGAGGAAAAAGATTAATCCTACTAGGACTCCTTATTGATACCTCAGTAACAAACGATAATAATCTGAACTAGTAGGAACGTTGGGAAGGGATAAGGAAGAAACGCAGCTGAAATGGACGCAGTGCCATATAGTGAGCACGAAGGTAACTGGAAAAGACCTACCCACTGGAAGGAAACAAGACGATTGTTACTTTATTTGGTCGAATAACATCGATTGGTTAAACTATCCATGGACTCAATGGTTTGTTTAAAATCAACAGAGCACTAACTTTATAAGCCATATATTTGTACCGCTGGGAACTACACTACTTAGTAATCGTCTAAGTCAGTTCAGCCCGATGTTGTTAGGATTGAAACCATCTCAAGTGTACATGCCAGAGAAGGTTTGAAATAAGTTCGCACAATTGAGTATGTTGAAAAATAATAGAATAGCACGAGGTGATTGAAAAAACACATGCAACGATATTCGTTTTGGTTTGAATGGTCTACCAATGAAACTCAGAGCAGCTAATCCGGGCTTGATTTGCACAAAATTTAAATAAGCACAGCGGCTTCACGGTTTAGCAAGTTCTAGAATGTTTAATCCTCTCTCCGGTTGAATGTAGCGACTTCATAAATGGTACCGATTCACCCCGTCCACAAGTGAATCGATTCCCATGTCGTGCGATCTATAACAAAGACGACTGACACCAGTAGGGTTTAATGCATGTAGCGTACTGTACAGCACTTTGTACTTTACAATTTTTATTGTTCGCCCTCTTCGCCCTTATCTAACTCACTTGTACAGTCCATGTTTGAACCAAGTTAATCGATTGATTCGATAATCAATAATTCAGCTGGTAGAGCGCTTGCCGCGTTAAGGCATGCTGTGTCTGTCGCTGGTTCGAATCCAGCCGAAGCCCTGACTTTTCACAGTTTGGTCTCATCTAAAATCACAAATCTGCCGCACTACTTATTAGTAATACAATTTCTATGCTCAGCAGTGGCGTCGGTGGATTCCAGCGTGAACTGTTTGAGAAATCCCGCCAGGGCAGTCGATCCCCTGAATCATTTGGTGGATTCCATATGAGACAGTGGGACGGGTGAGTAACCGAGTCCAAATGTGAAATTTCCGAGCTCCTAGTGTGGTTTCGTAGCTCAGCTGGTAGAGCGCTTGCCACGTTGAGGCATGCTGTGTTTGTCGCTGGTTCGAATCCAGCCGAAGCCCTGACTTTTCACAGTTGGGTCTCATCTAACATTCAAAATCTACCTCGGAGGTCGTGAGCCGTGCGTTTTCGCTGCGTTCTGTATCGCTTGAGTACAGGTTTCGGGAGGGTTGAATACCAACGGAACCAACCATCTGTTTTCGGCAGAAATATCTTAGGAGTAACATCACGAATCGTTTCCGACGGATATTTCATTCCGTGTAGTGGAGTTTCTAAACCAACGCACCTTCACGAACTATTGTGAGTCATTTCCTTTTGGTTTCATTACATTTTGGGTCCGCGATCATCCTCGACTATCTTGAAAGTGTTTAGGTCCACTACATGCACGACATCGCTGGTGATTAGTAGGGCAAAGGTTTAAAAGAACTATTTGCCGTGGAAACTAACGGCAATTATCCACAGCAAGAAGGGGAACGGACAAGAGATGTCATTGGAAACACGTCTAGTCACTGTGCGGGACATATCGACAAATGAACTGATGCTGTACTGTTGATAATGGATGTGGAGATATGTCAGCCGATCACAGTGGTGCCTGCGTCCACTATTGTGTATTTTCATGTAACTGGTAAAGGATGTTTTGCAGCATGCTAATTAGCAAGCCAAACATCTTTTGCGATCAGAACAGAAGCAGGGAGCACTCCAACTTGACCACTTTCGTTTCTGAAGCGACTCTTGCGTGCCTTCTTTTCAAGTTGTGGCATCGCATATTTTTCACTTTTCCTGATACAACCAACGTAGAGGGGTATTTAAATATAACCGAAATCGATTAGATAAGTTCGGCACGATAAAGAGAACATTTATAAACAGAACTTGTAAACTACATAGTTTCGCCACAAAAACAGCCCGAGAGAGTTGAAAACACTATTGTTGTATAACAGGCAGTTTTGTTGTTAGTAGTATACTACTCACAAGTAGTATAATACCAACAGGCGGCATTCAGGAACAAAAGGACTAGCCTCGAACACGACGGACAAGAAGAGATTATCGGAACAGTGTACACGTGCTGTATGAGAACTTTCACCAAGCGGATGACAACGTAATGTCAGCCAATGTATGTGAGTGTATGTGTGCCGTGCAAACAAGTGCACGCGTTTATGGTTTAGTTTTGGACATAACCTGTACGGAAGTTTGCGCAATAAACGAACTCGCTATCCAAGCGTCTTTTGCGGACGTAACATAATCACTAGAATACTCGATGTTTCCGATAAACAGGTTAGAAACTCCTTCCATGAGAATGCACGACAAAAGAATGTATATCCGTCAAAAACCACAGGAAATTTATTCATGTCATCGACCACAAAGTATCACAAGTCAGCAATCAAAATTGCATCGAAAGCGGATCAGGATGGCGGAAAACATTAGTCTGTGTATGCACCACTGGAGAGAACTCGTTTTGTCGAAACCTGGACGATAAATGTTGTGTTTGTGGATCGTACGCTCCCATGTTTGTGAACAATCCCTACCAAGAGAGCTCGCTAATTGGAAGTAGAAAAGTGCCCGTTTGGTTACCATATAAGTCGTCAGTTGGAACGATCGACTTATCAGTCAATTCGATAGGGTTTTCGTTTAACCCATCAACGGAGTAGACCAAACGGAGAGTAAACGGTTAGAAAGTAATAAAGTGCACCTAAAATCTGACCATACAGGGTGGATAAGCATAGGCACACTAGAATATGTGGAAAGTATTTTGCGGCCTACAAGTCGGTTAGAATTGTGTTGGACGGTTTATAGATACAAAGAAAAAAAATCAGTGGAACTGAATAAAACGAAACATCAATGAAGCTGCGTCTGCAACCATATCAGCAAACAACATTGAAATAATCTTCCGTCAGCATTTAATGACCCGTGAGTCTGGGATAGATTACGATCAGGGAAATTGCAGTGCACGTTGTTTGTCAGGTATGTGTTTTAAAACTCCTGATCGTCCCAGCCATGACCACGAAATTGAGCAATGCGCTCCATTGTGAACAGAGACTATCAGTGAAGCAGTTCTGTCTACAAAGTAAACTGTCCAATCCACCACTCAATTTCAATGAGTGACTCCACAAACATTTATCCTTGCTTAGCTAAAAAAGATGTGCCAGTGGAGTATTTGAAAGTTAACAACTAACTCCCCTGAAGTGTCTGCGATACAGTGAGAACTGACTTAATTCTACCAATCTTTTTGGATAGGAGTCTCCCGAAGCCCCTTAATTATTTGGTGGTTCGTCTCTGAATATCTATGAAAATGCCAAATCCTTTTTGGATTAAGGACGGCAGACTCGTATGTTCGTTTCCAAGCATGGGTATAGTAAGAAGGCGAACGCAGAAGACAGCGCTTTAAGATGGAAGGTTTCACAAATCTTTCCTGAAGGTCCAAGGTTATGTGTTTTTGGTTATGGCTGAACAGTTTGTAAACTGACTCAAACTGTCTGCCACTATGGTGCACAGGTCTCGTTTGTATACTGACACGAGTAGCTTTGTGAGGAAACAGTAGTAGTCAGCACAGCTGCGATGGTGAATGTGCACGATCATACGTTTGTTGATACTGAACGATAAGTTATCTTCTATGGACTGGTTAAGACAGTTTAATCCGTTCTGCAAGGTAACCACATCTTCCGGGCACCCTAGAACTCGTCAGGTTTTTGTCATTGACGTAGTGCAACATCGGTGACTTGACTACACCGAACAGTTCAAAAAACGAAAAAAAAAGAATAACAGGGGTCTCAAAATGAACCTTCGAGGAACACCGACAATGGCAAGGAACCACTCCGATAACCGTCCATTCACATCTGGACGTTGAAACTACGTTCCAACAGATAATCATCAAGCCACATCAATGAGCGTACATTGTGGCTATAACTATTAAGTTTCCGTAGCAAAATGGAGTGATTAGCACTGTCAAAGGCAATGAAAGTCAAGATTAATCACAGTTACGGGCAGTCCTGCATCGACAGACTTCGTCCAAAAACAATGACCAACAAGAAGATTCGTGATGCATAAGTACTTCCTGAGGAAACCATGTTGTGCATTGGTAATCAGTTCGAAATCTTCCACCTTCGCTCTACGAGAATCACCCATTTACCCCCTCCCTTCATTACTCGAGACAGCTGAAAACAATGCCAGTGGTCGAATGTTTGCTGCGCCGCCTCTGAAGATAGGTGTGATTAAGAACTGACAAAGAGCGACGGTTTCGATATTTCGGTAGCACAGCTTCTCAAGACTATATGGCATATTGAGTCAGTTAGTACCACGAACCCAGTAGTAGCACAAATATTACTCTGAAACTAGTCAACTGCACCACTTTCCCTCATTTCTCCAAGTGTCGATGTACGTCCCGTCACTCCTACAAGGCATGACAACGTCATGCAGTCGTACACAGTCCTGACGATGAAGCTGTGGACTTCTCTTCTTTCAGTTTTCATTCATCACCTTTTTAAATCCGAGTAAGCGAGCACCTATTTACTGATCACCGAATTTTTTTGCAATTATCGTTTCACATGGGTGTCCTTAAACTAAAGGTTTACTCTTGCGTATTTTCAGGTGTTGTGACTACAAGAGATTTTTTAGGACAACAGAGAATACCGAACCTGGACAAGGTGATTTGTGAGTTAGTAGCTTTCTCAATTCGGTTGTCTTGTCATAGAGACATTTGAGGGCAATTCCGTCAACTTGCCACAAGCGTGCTGAAAATTCGCTCAGTTTGAAGTTTCGCAAACGTACATATGCCAAGGTGTTCGCCGGCCGTGCATCTGTATTGATTAGTCCACCAGAGGTTGACAGTTGCAAAATATCAACAAAACTTCGTTGCAGAAAAGCTTAGGAGACAAATTCAGTTTTTCAACACGACCGCGTTGACAGCAAAACCGATCCTCTCCGACAGCAGTCGCCATGGTACCATTGCGTCATATGACACACTCAACAAACGCAAGTTCGGTTTGTTCCAGTTGGTACCTGTTCCAGACTGAACGTTTCAGTGTAGCCGGACGTTTGGTTTCATTACTTGGGCGTTTCGGTTTTCTATAACGCCTGGAATACTTTGCTGGAACACGGTTGCTGGCCCCATCGGAGGTTCCCTTAACGATGAGTTGTCAGTGACCATCTAAGCTGAGTGTGCTGATGGAGCCAGGCCATTCAACCTTGCTAAACTGTATATTCAGTGCCGTGAGTTCCGTCTTATGGTAGGTCTATAGACCTGTATTTGTCTAGTTCCGTGGAGGTGGCTGAATTCAGTTATCCGAAGGTCATTACGACTAAGTGGACCTGCAATAGCTGAACTGACTATTATGTCGATCTCGTTGTTAAGATCGTAATCAAGACATGATATAGCTTGGCCAACCCTCTACCTCCTATGGATCTGGACATACTGAAATGGTCCAGCTTTCATCACTACCTCGAGGAAGTCCCGAGCAGAGTAAGACATTGTAGCGTTGACTAAATGGTTTGTGAAGTCTAGTTTCAGATGATCAAACACCCTAATTACTAGTGTTTGAGCATGATCAACAGTGAAAACAACCACAACGTTATACAACGACGCAAAGGGTAGGGATGTTTTTGAACTCCTGGACTGGATTTTACATCTGCTTGAAGGACACCTGGAGCAACAGCATGGGCAATCGAACTAGGTTTTGTGACGGTATATGGTTGTTCATATTCCGATCTGATCTCAACTGTAAGCTGGCTGTGAGCCAGGCTGCATGGCCTGTTCCCTCATTTCTCTTGCTTGAAGCGTTATTCGCCGTGGTCGAGGAGCATCCACCGAGACTAAGTACGCCGGCCTGAGTTGACGATTTGCACCAGTGACCGTTCGAGCAGAGAGATCAATAAATGATGCTAGGAATCTTCACCGGTATTGATGATGCACGACTTAAGTGGCGACATCACAGTTTTTGAAGCAGGCACATTATTAAATAATTCTCGTGGGCCTACGTTCATCAAGTCCTTGGACCCCAGAAGATGGTTGCAGGCGTGGGTATTTGTATCGGCCAGGGCGCTTCTTGCTTGATATTCCACTTCTGTTGTGATTGACTGGTTGCAAAGCCATTACCCTCCCGAAGTCAGCTACGGCATGAAGCGTAATGAAACACATACCTATAATCGACCAGTAAAACGAGTACCAGGGTTCATTTTGTTGACATATTTTGCCACTGACAGAGAATATGTGAGACCATTAGGAAATTTCAAGTAAATCTGTGTATATTAGGTTCTCGGCTGCGGTCAGACTAAGGGAAAAGGTTACCGAACCGGATTAAATTCAAAGTGTCAGCAACGTAATCATAGTAAACTGCCAAATTTGAACGGAGTAGCCACAAAAATTATGAGGACAATTCTTTTCACACTCTCTCATTAGTCGTAAAGGTCTGACTAGCGTGGAAATAAAATCAAAGACTCTTAAAAGAAATGGTTAACACAAGAATTTACCCGGATCGAAAGCGGTACTCAACGAAACCCATAAAAAACATATTAGGAGTCAATATGACATCTGATACGTTACTCATAGACCATTAACACCATTAAAGAGGGAGTGTAAAAGAGAGTCTACTCGGGAAGAAACAAAGGCAAAGTTTCGCAACACTCCAAAACCGGCAACACGAACGACTTGCGTGGAGTGTATTCCCAATCACCTAGTAAGCAACACATGGAGTGAAAAACAAGTCAAGTGAGTCTAAGGCGAACTTACACAGACACGTGTCTGAACAAATAAAGACCGTTTCCAACATGTAACTAATAATGACTTACGTCAGATCAAGTGTTGAATTGAATTTGGCCTCCAAACGTGCGTTCATAAAGGTGGGCGATAACAGGATCTCATTTTTTAAGTTCAATGCGTAGGTCGTAAACGCGATGCGTTTCAGAACATGTGGGACATGAGGTGAGAATGATGGCTTTACATGAATCTTACAATCAGAAACCACTGGAGCCGAGGACGAAGGATGTTCATCCAGATTCACAGTAGTGTCCGGCGAGTGTTCAACCGTCGATTCGCTCAGCGATTCTGTGGCTTCAGATTGTGCGATTGGTTGAGGGGCGATTCTGCATTCAGAAGGCTGAGATGGATTCCATACAGCATACAGACCAACTACAGGCGAGGATAACGGCAAACTCCAAAGCACTGAAACAATAGAGAAACGGATACGAAATGAATAATGCAGCTCCATACAGCCAGCTTATTGCTATCGAACGCATGTACAGATCACAGATCAGGGAACACCTTCGATGTGGGTATCAATCACGAAGTAAACAGGAAGCTTGTTGGATAAGCCATCATAAGCGTTAGGCAATACTGCTACTACTACTACTACTACTCCACCGAACGTAGTAGTCTCACTTCGAGGGCTTCTCTGGCCAGAAGACGAATTACATATGCCAATCCACTGTTTTCCACGTAGCGCTCTAACGAACAGTTAGTTTCAGTGACTATCAGCGGAAGATTGTGTAGCTGCTTCAATGTAGGAGCACGACGCAAAGTAGAGAATGCAACCCACAACCTGTGAACGAGTAGCGAAATAACACTCCACACAATTATTCATCAGAACAGGAGCTCACAGGCATTGCTGATGTGGGACGACGTTAGTCAATCTCCTTAACTGTCACATTTCTTCCCATAAGCTGAAATCGATGGTCCATTTGTAGTTGGCCTGCAAATTACCAAGAATCTACCACGGCCCAAAAAGGAATGGAGAGGTTTTGCAAGCAGTTAGTACAATCTAATTATGCCCCGTCAGCACCACGCGTCCCAGAGAACCTAGCCCACGAGCTGTCAACAAATGAAAGAACGGTAGCCCAGAGGCTTAGCAACTAGACCACGAGATCGCAGTCACAAGGGATGTAACATGGTACACGAATTTCTCAAACTATCTGCTGTACTCTCTCTTGTCATATGCTGAGGATGAAAAGGTGGTGAATGCGCGATAGCTTTCAGACTAATCACAAATAGCTTACCAATTTCGGTCTATCAAGAAGAAAGGCGTGACAGCTACGGAAAGTAACATTTTGTGGTGGCGTGAACTGGAAGCGTCAACTTGACGGTCAACGTGGTTCTAGTCCTGAGGGCGAAAACTATGATGTTCTCGGTTTATAGCCTGAAGAGCACAGAACAAGCCTCTTTGGTCGACGACGCAGGTTAAAAAGCATATTCAATGACGCTCGTAGTGTATATTTGTGAAACGTAGTGTTTTTCTCATGTTCAACTACTTGGTACGCTTTAAAATATCTTATTCTTGCGATTTGTACTCCAATGCATATAGGTAACACCGATATAGGTGACTAGTGTTGGTATACACAGTAACAAACTATCACAGCACGGAAAAAATACGGCCAGTATCCGGCACAGGGGTATCATGACTGTTCGTTTTCCGTTCACCTGAGTGGCTGCTGTGAATCCACTTTCTTCGGAATTTATTACTGGGTATGACTAAAACGTCCACATTGTGTACTTAGTCACAATGAAAGTACGGTTGTCCTGAGTATGGCAGGGCTTCTACATACTCGTGTAGTCGATAACGATGCAACAGTTGCTTGTCTCGGGAACTGAGGATAATGCCACTATCTAGGTAAATCATCCTAGTATCACCAAGTAAGTTTGAATCTGCACATTACTACTGCACAGGTGGTTACATTCACTCTTGAATACACGAAGCAGTCTATGCGCAAAGGCCCAGAGGACCTTAAAACCGTTCGTAACTAGCATAAAAGACAGCTATCTTTCGAAGGAAATGGCAATGAAAGGCAGGCCACATCAGTCAGCTTACTATTCTGATACGTCAATCATGTTCACCGTTTGGTGAACCGTCTTTTGCTCCCCGATAAGATTGTCATGTTGTTTCCTTTTCCACAGACCACTGCCCACTGATGCCTCCATGGCGTACGTACTACAGTGGTCAAACAAGATTAGCAGCGGTTTTGTTGTTGATGAGAGAGAAGTCATTAAATGGCTAAGGATTGTGCGCATTTCAGAATTGAAAAATTAAGTAAGTTTCGCTCGGAAACCAGCTAGCATTTTGCAATATCGTTTTACTCGGAGAACTCCCGATTGAGCAAATAACCGAACACATAATCCACTCAACTCTAAGTCAGGAATGAGGTTAGTGATTGAACCTGGGATGCAAGAAGTCGTACATGTGAGTACATAAAATCGGAGCAGGACCTCTGAACAACAGTCCGAATGACCATAACAAACAGCTATTTACACCCACTAACAAAAGAGCACACAATCATAAGGTTTAACTCACATTTACGATCTCTGAATGTCAACAGGCGTGGTTGAGTAGTGGCGATATGTTGAAGGTCTGGAAAATAATTCGGATCAAGATAAGGCTATGCATACGAACTGATGAAATCTGTCCTTCATCAGAATGTGCTGCTAGATAAATGGTGATCCTGCAGAGAACCATCACTTAAATGATCCTAGTAGACGTAGGAAGTTGATAAATGACCCCGAGAGTAACATGGGTGTTAAGAATGGAAAATAGCACTCCAACAATAGATCTGACAAAGGCTCCTTTTGGAAACTGAACATGAGAAATGCTGGAAGACATCCGTTCGTTGTCAGTGTTTGAAGTTGCAATTCTAAGTTATTTTGGTAAGATATGTTCGAGAGACACATGCGTCGTGGCGAACAACAGTTTGACAACAATGGACAAAGAACACTCTAAAGTGAGTTTATTAAAATTTGAGTAGCTATCGCGCGCACGAGAGAGTATGGGCGGTTATGCGACCTACAACTGACAGATATCTCTGATAGATGTCTTAAAGGGAAACGTTGCTACGGTTAATGACTGAGCTGTTCTGTCCCAATGACTGACGAAAATAAACAGACGAAATTAGAAAGAAGTACAAATTCGATGTTGGATACACAACTCATAGGAAAGGAATGAAGATGAACAAGCACCTACTGATCTACCGAACGGAAGAAAAACGCACTCATCGGGGCCCTCAGTTACCGCCGATTCCATTCAGCTTGCGAAGGGGTTGAACTAACAAAAGTCATTGAAATTATCAAAATCTTCGCCCAAACATCATTTACCAACTAGTCTCAATGAATTTATGAAAATAAATCTAAGGAGAACGAATAAGCTAGTGGTATTCTTTCGTGTCGTTATTTGAAATGCCATTTCAGTGACCGAATTCGGGTGTGAGATGCAACAACAAGGGGTTGGTAAGTGAATGGGTTAGGTATAGCTCCGTTCCATTTGATGCAAGCAACCAACTAACCTAGGTAGTCAATACCACCTAATTGGTCAGTGACAATGTAAGATGAATATTAAGGCATGTGGCATTCATAGGCGACATGAGGAAGGCTTTAGTAGTAGAGTCCAAATGTTAGAATGTAATTTATCCTATGCTGCAACCCCTAGACATGACCCTTTCGAAACGAAAGTGAACATGAAGAACCTACGTTTGATCACAGTTGCCTATGTCAATCAGATGCATTCAGTGTATCAGGAAGCATAAGATCTTTCAGCGTGCAATGTCCGGCTGATAAACCAATACACTAAAGCAACACAATCCGTGTTGATTGAACCATGGATCCAGTGGGCCAGAAAAGCAACCACCGCCAAAGACGGTATAGCCCGAAGCTATAGGTAGGTATCGAAAAAAAGTCGGGTGAAATCTAAACACAACCAAAAGGAAATCCGACTGGCATTTCGGAATAAGCCTAATAAGGTTTTTGACCGATCGAGGACCGCAACAGCGACCGTGACTAGCAGAAAGCGGTCTAGCAATGTACACCATCTTAACTAACGACACGACCGTATCGTTACGCTCGCTGATCCCTTAAACCGAACCTATTACCTACTTTTCTTTCAAAACACCCGGTTCCTAGCAAAACAAGCAGCCACGGTCCCTGTGGCTAGGAATGCGTTTACCCATAAGTGCGCTTTGTATGCAGTCAAATTACGTGTAGAAAAGAAACTACATAAACTTCATAAGTACATTTTGAACCGCTTTGTCGCTTTTTAAGTTGCAATGAGTGACTCCAATGTTTGGCAGGCGGGTAATTTAAAACAGTCCATACCTTTCATTCCTAACCCACCGATTGACTATCCACCCCCTAACTGTTCCATATAAAAACCGTTTGATGTTACTGTTCATTTGGTATTGACGAACTGATATGAGGTGCCTTCATCTACCAATTTTCATGTTATAACTGTTTTGTTCGTTATCATCATCAGTATTATAGACAGTAATAAATCAGTGGCTCACACTAAGACTTAACTGCCACACAACCATGAAGGAAAAAAAGCAAACCCAGTATAGGAAGGGAGAAAGAAAAGGAATGGAGCAAGAAGGGACTTGAATACTAAAAAGCTACGTCAATATTCAAACATTCAGCATCAAGGTGCCTACACCTCGTAGGCAAACAAGCAAGCTGTAGGTGAGAGTAGGGTGCCGACAACAAACAGGCATGATTGTTTAAATCAAACCTAAATGTCATTCGTCAATTTCTAATTGACAGGACAGCCGCAGTCCATCTGGCGCGCCCGTGCGTGAGTGTTCGCACACATTCTGGTCGTGCTGGCCCGACAGATACGGTCTTCAAAACTGAGTATCTCGAATACCCGCGTTTGGTATGTTCAATAGGTGCCGCACGCGCTTATTCGAGCGACAGATTCAGCGCCACTAACGCTTTCGTGCAGGCGTTCGGGATGAAAAGGAATCGTTCTACTGGACAGTACCGGGCATATTGATATGTCACACGTACTAGATCACCTGAAAAACAGTTAGGGCTACGAGGGCAAGCAATAAGATGGCGAATTCGGTTTTCGGCTAAGACAATGAAAGTGGTAAAAGTAACATCTGTGCAAAATAGTAAATCTAACTACGGTCTAATTTCGGAATGTCCCTTGCCACAAATGACGGAGGCAGATCTTTTTTCAGTACTTCATAAGATCCGTTGACATATATGTTGAGGAGAGTCACGAAAAACGAACGAGACCAGCAGGAGGCTTGTCAGTGAGCGCTGTTGCACGATTAGCACTACTTAATACTGCTCTTGGCCACTTGAGTGACTAACCAGTGACTGCGGCATCTTAAGTACTCAAACGAGTTGCTTTTTGTACGCGTGTTGTTTCCTTTTTCAAGGGTAAGCAAGACTGAAATGAAAGTACGTGCAATGCATCTGTATTCTGAACGACTAGTGGTGGAAACAGCATTCCCAGACATTGTAAATGATCTGCTAGCTGATTCACACACTTGCAAACAGTAATGCAATCGACAGTTGGCGACTGCATATTCCATCTCTGTTGCAGACTCCTGGGTCTGTTTGAAAAATCCCTTTGGCCTTCCAAACCCCTGCTGCTTTGTCCTAAACATGTGATTCCCCCCTCAATTCCCGTGCGGACCCTTCACGATTATCACGAATCACTTGTTGATATACCCAATCCAAGTACTATTCAGTGCGCACGCCTTGATAACGTCTTAGGTAAAGACAATGTGTACTTCATTTTACGCACCTTCCTGAGGACACAAAACACCACTATGCAAGCATCTGCTAGTCTGTTCCCGCACACCCTCCTTCAGCCGTGTTGTTTCATATCGGCTGGTTCATACGCATCTAATTCACATGCATGCACCTAGTAGGGACATTGACTTACTGGCTTCCCACTTGTCTCCAAGTCTTATCTAATAGCTCCTTGCTGCTAGTATTCCTGCACCTGCGCAGCCCATTTGGTGGCTACAGTTATTGTGCGTTCAGTGAACATGAATAACTGAGGTACGTTGTGATAATTATTCCATTCACCGTAGTAACTAATGCGGCTTGTTTCGGCCTTTTGGATACGATTTGCCTACGCGTCATTCAGAGTTCTAAGGAGAACGTTGTGGTATCGATTGTACCTAACCATTTTGTCACTTAAATTCTGTTCACGGTTGATCTGACGAAGGAGGCCGTCAAGTGTTGCATTCGCAGCCACAAAGCTGAGAATCAGGACTCGCCAAAAACGGACCGGCATCGGCACGAAGCTACACCGATGTCTGTTGGTCGAATGCCGCAAGTATGTGGACCACCTAAGTCATGCTCGTCAGCATGTGATCCGCCTGTTCAAGTCTCCAGGCCGCACTGTAATGTCTGTGAGCCAGCAAGTGCGCACATAAAATTCACCTTTGTTTCCGCTTGGTATACAGCGTTAGGAAACGTATGATTCACAAAAAATTAGGTAGCAACCTCAAGGCATGCCTACCGATCCATACTTATACCACTGAGTACGATGGTTCATAGATAGTCGTTTACAAGTATCTAGTCAAGAAGGGTATTCATTCTCTGCTTATGCGCCTAAGGCTGTTCACACATCGGCTCAGTCGGTAGCTTCAGCCGTAGTGTCTCCGTAGGAGCACACTGTGCAACAGCCCACAGGGATTGAAGGCGAAGTACTGTGCTAAACTCCTGGGGCCATGTTCAATCTAGATGGAAGATATCGATGGTGAGGGTCTCCAAACTGCACGCAAGTCACGCTTGTTGACTCCACCTGTATGAACTGTGAAAACAGAAAGCTTCAATGTTATCTGGTTGGTAAGTAAGGATTTACGTCGATCAGGTATGGATACCACTCTGGTAGTTGGTGCGCAGTCATTCTGGCTATGACTTCTATCGCAAGTATAAAATGAAAAAGTCTGATTTATGTCCAAAAAATAAATCGGCAGTCACCACGTAAAGAATCACCTAACAAACGAAGGTAAAACGAGGCAGACTGCTTCCAGGCAGCGGTGTGACACAAAGGATAAACTAGCCGCCATTAACTCGGTATAAGTTACATTAAAAGCAGGATGAATAATCCTTCATTATTCATAATTTCATAACTGTTGTCAGGGAATGATGTTTTCAGTGTTCAGTTTGAGAAAGGAGGTTAACTTGAGTAGGTCAACCCGACCCTCCGGATAAAAACAACGTAACACGCAAGTCAGTAGGGCAGAGCACAGAACTCCCGGTTTACTAGGGAGTCAGCAATATAGTTCGGATGGAGTACAGCATGTCTAGAATGTCCACTATAATACGAATGAGTCTGTCACGGACGCAGCCCCATGGTTCGAAGTCACTATGGAAGGTGTCTGACAAACTATATCTGCCCAGCCGGAGAGTCCAAGACCAATAAGGCTGTTACGACACCTGCTCTTGCTGCTGAAGGTCAACGAACAGATAGGTTCATGCGCCCTTTGGATGAGGTACAGTCAAGGTGCGATCACCACCACGGTTACTCGCAAGTCTTCTCCAGGATCTATCCATGATTAGTCGGGACAAAGAACATGCGGAGACTCATATGTTCCAATTCAAGTAGCTGAAACCCCTTTGTGGCGGGGTAACATGCGTCACATCGTAGCACAATCAAAGGGCTTGTGTGGCACTTTATGGGAGACCTGGTCGTCAACCACGAATACGCCACGCTCTGGTAGGACTAATCATTATCTGCGGCTAGTTATTCGCCGGGAGAACCTTCAATCAGCTGCCCAGGAACATGCCTTACTGCACTGATTTGGGTGGGTTGGTTATCGCAACTGATTTGCAAACTGAGATCGGACAGTTTATATTAAACTTGTTGACAATTATATATCAGCCATTTGTTGGGTTTCTTCCTACTGTTCCTTTGGAATACTTGGATATTTACACCGGCAGTTTTTCGGAAAACTGTAGATGACTTAACACCTGCTTTCTAAATACCGTCTACCTAATACACCGGAAGTTCACCTTGACTACAGTCCTGTTAATAACTCACTGGCGTTTCTACTTGGCACCACCACCAATAGATAATTGACCACAAAATCGGTGACTTTTTTCCTACTATGTACGTTTAAACTCGCCATAGTTGGTTAACTCACTGACCTCATCACAAAGTAAGCTGGCGATGGCTTTCCTAAAAACTCGGAAATACTCACCATTAATCAAAATACTGATCAGTAAGAACAAGGATTTCTGTGATTCTGACTTGCAAATAATTTGATCGTAACCAGGGTGAAGTCATTGGTGCAATGGTCAGCACGGTTGCCTAATGACAGCGTGATCGGAGTTCCCATCCCAGCTATCATGAGGTGTGGTCTACTTAGGATATCTAATAAGAGCGACACTTGAGCATATTGATTCATTATGAGGATGGGAGGCTAGAAAGCGTACAGATGTATAAAAGCTATATTCAGTTGAGTGACGCTTCAGCGACAGAAACTCGATGTTACTAATATGAAATTTGCAGTCTAAAAGCACTTCAAAATTCGGCCACATTTCTTGAATTGTAAACAGTCGCAAACTGAACCCAACATCGTTCACAAGGTCGCGAGAGCAAACAAACACAAGTGCACACATTCCACATAATTAATTATAGGGCCATAGCATTTAGATCAATACACCAATGTCATTAACTGAGCATTTTTCAAGCACATTAAATTGAGCGATACTTAGGTCTTAAATCAAGGCTAACAACGAAGAAAGTGGTCACCAAAATAAACGTAACTGATAACCGTTTGGGATCTAGTGTAGCCCCCAGTGTCTTTTCCCTAAATCAAATGTTCAGCCTGATACACAACATCCGCTTGGTTTTGCATTCTTGGGCATAATGGACTCGACTCTGCTACACAGTTGAACATACGGAGTCGTTTAAATTTTTAACGTCCCTTCAACGGCCAAAAGTGCACGCGTATTAGCATCAACTTCAGTGCTTTCCTTTGTCTTGCCTTTTCCTCGCTTTCAGCATTTTCTGTTGCCCCCGCCACTCTTCCTATGTCTCATTCTTTCCCCAAAAATTACACGGATAAAGCCAAAACGAGGAATACGTTGTTATAGCTTTCCAAAATCTATAAACATTCACGAAGCTGGGATGTGTTGTTCAGTTTTTCGAAACTTCCCAGTATCTAGAAAAACAACAGACTCCAACACTTTCTCCACCCGTGCAAATCACAGACTGTGAGAGGTTATTGATTTATTTGTTTCTTCTGACCTTTCTGTTTATCCTGTTATTTAAACTCCGTTTTGAACACCTGCTACTTTGGGAGACAACACTTATCTGTGCTGAAGGAGTTTCAACCGCTTATTTCGAAAGGTTCCACCGAATAAAAGAGTGCCTTTAAAGCTAAAAACCGCGCGGGAATGAAACTACTCAAACCACTCAATCAAAAGCGAACCGCAACATCGTACTTATGTAAACACCCAAACATTGTTCAGTAACAAAACTAACGAAAAGTAATGAGATAGTCGTCGTTTACAAAAATTCGTTTAGGAAACAGACGAAGTGAATCGTAACTTTTGTAGCCAGCTCACTGAGCGTTCCATCATACACCGTGTTTAAATTTATTCAATTAACTAATTTTTCCCTGTCCTTGTTGAGCATGCAGTTGTACCTAAAGAGATGTGCAACCCAAACACTGAAAACCGACATGCTAAAAGTACGTAGAAGCTTCTACTGCGCCGCACAGCTCAAAATTGTCGACCAATTGAGAGCTAACAAGTAGTGTAGCAGATTTATGAATTTAGATGAGACCNCCGATGGCCTCAGCTGTAGACAGAATCCTACTCCTCACCGCTCTCGACTGGTTGGCCTTAACTCGGTAGATTGGACGAAATGCGTCCTTTACGTTGACAGTGTGATTTGAATCCACCAGATGTGATAGTATGGTGCTACAGACAGACTCCGTCATACAACTGTTGAGTCAAGCTGGTTGGTGTTCCCGGATCCGTTCCGATAGGCGTCTAGTCGTGCGGCCAACATAACTGGTCCCACAGGAACAAATGAGTACTGAAACCCTTTCCTCATGTAATCAAATAGTTCATTTTGACCCGAACTGAGTGGAACTTGCATCATTCTCCACTGCAAATAGTATTCTGATAAACAACGTAGCCGAAGTTACAGTCCACCTAATAGAAAGCAACATGAGTATGAAGTGGAATGGTGTGATTTAATAACGAGATCACAAATCTACGAAATATCATTCGGCCCCCCAATGGTTTGGTACCTGGAATGTAGAATAGAGCGTCACAGTCCACAAATGACGTCCGAAAACCAGGTAATGATATAAAGTTTCTCATTTTCTCAGGGAAAACTGTTAGCTACTAAGCTGTTTCCTACTAGCCGGCAAATCTGATCTGTGCATGGATGCAGCATTGTGTTATTTGTGGTTTATTGGAAAAATTATCATGACTACACACTCTATTAGGGAAATACCTTCCCCATTCCTCATACATTGGCACTCATTGATACAGATTGGTTCACAGCCATACGTCGTCCTCCCAACGTTGTGGCGTTTGTCAACATTCAAGTGCTGTCGGCTGACGATCATGTTAAACAAAACACTGGGCAGATAGTGTCATCATCATCATCATCATCATCTAGCCGAAGCCCTGACTTTTCACAGTTGGGTCTCATCTCAATTGAGAGCTGTTGACATCACGTTAACACCCAGAAATTGCCCATCCAACGTTCGACTGACTGCGTGTGCATCGGTGAGGCAGAAAATCTCGATAAAAATGTGCTTGCACGTCTAACCTCGGAGAATGAACAAGCTGATCGACATCAAATAGTTTAGTGTCGGCCTTGGTTCAAGACTGACGCTTTGGACCGTCCTACGCAATCGGTGTTGTCTGTATTGGATAGTAACTTCAGGCTGAATTGCTTTTACATCAAAGACTACAACAAATTTTACAATGCAATAACGGAGAGACGCTATTCTTTCCTGCGGAAAGTACAGCCCTCATGACTTAATCAGGAGATTACCTTCAAACCATTTCCAACTAACACATTTGGGAGTTGTAACACAAATCGGTGGCGATGTTAGAGAAGAACTATTCTCACGTACCGCAAAGGCCCGGTTGACTTTTGCTGACCTGAAGTACCTGTGGTATTCGTCCCCCGTTAAAGCGAACGGGGTAAAACGACGTTGTGTGCGCAGTACAGCTCTACAGAGGCGAAACCTAATTACTTCGCACCGTGGATATCCGCAAACCACCTGTTTTTAACAAACGTAGTACACGGAAGATCACCCGCACGAAATGGGGGCGCTGTGCTAGCGATTTTGAAACACCGTAACTAGCGTTAAAGTAACTGTCTTCGTTTTTTCCTTTCTTCATCTGAACTTTTTTTCACCAACCGTAGCATAATCGAATCGCTGATTAGGCTACGTTACTTTATCATCATTTGAAGTTACGTGTCCGTGGACTGTCTTCCTCGGATTAACTATCTTGAATGTATGTTCATTCTCACTCATGATTGTATTCGCTTGGCCTTATTTACTACAGAATCATCACGAGTTGAGTAACAGCATTTTGACTTTAATAGACCTAGGGCGCATAGATTTTGATAGAACACTTATCGTACCAAATTGCAAGCCCAGCAGTCGCCTACAAGTACGACGTATGTTGGGATCGTATAAACTACATTTGGACGAAGTAGTCCCGCTTCATCCGCTAAGTTGATTCGGACAGACCTTACGCTTGCCTACACAGTCTAGCACACCAGTTTGTTTGTGCTCTTTATGTATGGTTGGATAAAACTGGACGGTGGACAGCCCGTGATGTAGCATAAGGGTATAAAGTATACTATCCGTCGTCTTCATCCGGTTTCCTAGATGGAATCCGAGAAATGCTGTGTTATTGATCAGAATCAGTGAGGCTGCCAGTTGTGGCCAGTGACTGAAACGATGCCAACTTGCTATCGAAACTATGTGTTGACATGGAGACCTCGTTTCGAAATTTCTGTAAGACAGAAGAAAAGCTCCAGCTTTTGCTAACGTAATTCTCTTTCCGGTTTTTGCATCCACCGCCTAGATTTCCTCCTGTGATGCTTTATCTATATATAATGGTACCTCGAATCCGATTACACTTTAAGTTGTTTCTTAAAATCGCAAGGTTTGAAAGCCGTTCCCGTCCCAAGTAACCCTCATTGTGATGACCTTTCGGACTGCATAACCATCTGACCAACTAGGTTTAGTCGCCCTTAGACTGATGAGTGTGGCTCTTCGGTCACTCTTTACCGGATATGATATACTATCAAAACCGGAAGTTTCACAAGAAAAAGTTCAGTGTGGAGCAGAATCAAGAGCACTTCCCTTTACCGGCTGAAGACTTAACAATGTAAATGCAGAATATCCGCCTCCGCAGGTGTATAGGGCAATCTACTGACTACAATAGTTGTACGGCAGCTAAGCAACAGTGCTAGCCCCTGACACTGACAATCAGTTAAGATCAGCCGCAAAGAAGCGGCTGGAGCCTATTTTTGAAATATAGAGCCAACACTCCCACCTAGTTCGCCAACTATACACGCCAATGTATACCAATCTTATTATCGTACACACTGAGAGGAAAAAATTCTGAACACAACCACAGATGAGGTCAGTATGCCTTAGTGCAGGCGAATGAGGACGGCCGAAGCAATCGGTGGAAGTGAAGGAATTAACATCCTCTGTTCGTATTTCGGGCTAGCAACATCCAAACTGAAATACAGTGATGCTAACGCATAAGTAGGCTAGGTTTCCAACTCGTGGACCACAATTCGACGCACTAGGCCACATAAACAGTGCCTGTCCAAACTCGAACACGCGCAACTGAAGAACATCCGACCGTGCAGTTACCGGTCGCTACTGATCTGGGCATGTGTCCTAAGAACCAAAATGAAATTTTTACAAGCATGATAATCAGATAAACTGTTATCTACTGCTCATGAAATTAAACTCCAACAACACAACACTGAGGACAAGGAAGTCGCGCATTACTCATACGAGTGCAGAACAAACAAACGACAGAGAGAACGGCTAGATGCAGGAAAAGATGGAGAGCTGAATGGTGAGTAGGCGACCTAACAGAAAACTGACAACAAAGAAAACGAAATTCACATACCCATACTCTGCAAATCTGGTTCGACGTGCGCACTGAATGTGCTATACGTTATGTTTAATCTGCAAAAAGAGTAATGCATCGAGTTTGTTGTCAGCAAATATGTGGGGGGGAATGAAAATCAGATAAGAATCGAAAAGTTATTTTTTGATCACACATTAAGTATTATAAAATGGATTGCTGAGAACATACCCAGGCAAGCGAGCAAAATCATTCATACTAATTTGACCGCAAGCATTTGATTGGATTAGTTTGAGATAGTACAAAGCAGCCTGATTTTTGCGAAGCGGGCTTAAGACAAGCAAGTTCTCAGGACAGAAGTGCCACTGGCTTCGAACCCAATGGATTTTCGGCAGCGACCCAAAATATAGGTGGACATAATCCTTGATGTTCCAACCATGAAGTCGGTGGTGATATACAGAACCAAGTAAAGGAGCTGAATCTCTTAAGCCCATATATCATATTAAATTACGCTTCTAGTTTAACCTAGGTAATGCAAACGGATCGGTAAGTAATGGATCAGTTCATAAACCTAGTTTACCCAACCGATGTTACTACAAACAATGGGAGCAATATACTTGTCAGAAGGCCAGAACTGCCGATTCCGAAAAACCCCATATTATCTACTGCATCCTCCTATTACTCGTGTATATAAGGGTAACCTGGATTTAATCCACTAAAACTCCAGTCAGCTGTGCAATCGACTCATTTGCTTTAAAAGGATTGTAAAGCAACATAAGTTATGTGACATGAGAAGTAAACAAGGTTTCTCATACATGTACTTTGGCCGGAAAAAAATTGCACACTTGACTGCTCTTACACAACCTCACTGCAAGCTGAAAAGAAGTTGAAAGAAAAATTGCTGAGTTCACTGGTGAGACTACTTTGGAAACTGTGCTCGCAAGGAGTTGGAAATGCAGTTACAGTCCTGTTTCTCAATCTGTGGGAAAACAAACCCGAAAAACTGTTTAGTTTCTTTGAAATAAACGTGTATTTGCATATCGAGTAAAAATGTTTTCATTGATACAACCAAATGATCGGTACACCGATTGAGCGGACACGACCCTTCGCGACGTCTTAGATTGAGGGACTAGCTGAACCCTCATAGGAGCCTTCGGTTTCCAGATCAAGGTGGAGAGAAATCATCATCATCATCATCATCATCATCATCATCATCA
>QNGE01003254.1:16704-85467 GCA_008508345.1 Paragonimus westermani | reverse complement strand
CGCCATTGGGCTCACACCCCTCCAGTCCGGGTTCTTCATCTCTGTCACCATGTAGAACAAGTCAGGTTCAGAGCAAGATGTGTATTCACTACACCACGCACAACATCTCATCTAGTCTGTCATCGATACTATAGATATAGGTCAATGTCAAACAATCTGATTGGTCAGTGCAGATATGGCCTACACGATCGGCTGCACTCCACCACAGTTCTCATGTTGGATTGCAGCGTCCATTTCTGAAGAAATGTGTTTTACTGCAACGATCAACTTTCCGTAAATTTAGAGTTCCAATGAGTTTTACCGATTGCGGCTACGGTTCAAGTACATCGGGAAAGGAAGAAGAACTGTTGTCGGTGTTTGTACCACTTTGATTTAGTACTGTTTTTGCCAGATGTTCTGCATTCAGTTACGGCAACACCCTCTGACAGCTAAGTCCGCGTGTGTATTCATTTGGTGCAGTCAGGTGGGTTGACATACAGCAAGTAATCCCAAGAAGAAATATTGTTACGAGGATTCCACTCAGGATAAAACTATTTGACGAATCCTCCTATGTGGTATTACCAAATCGACAGAAGGTGAGAGTTTCTTTTGTTAAGGACGACACAGCGGTTCCATCAGTCACTTGGTGCTGCTTTCATTTACATGAGAGATGGCCGAATTTACCTTTAGTTCACAACAACACGATTCTCTCTAAAAGGTCGTTTGGCTCTAGTCGCACGTGTATCGTCATTTAGGCCATATCAGCGGATCAATAAACCAGACTGTTTCACTGTACCAAGCATTTGCACCCATAACATTTGCCATACTTAAAATTCTTGCACATAAAACAGTTCATGCATCTCGAGTGATAATGTCAAGAATTACTGAGTAACGTTGAATTTAAAAACTGTCGAAGTTGTGGAAATTATTTGGTTTTCAACCGGCATCAATAATAGGGTAACCCACCGTGCCATCGGTTGAAAAGTCTGAAATTTTCTAAAAATATATTGTACTTTGATCGGATTTCATCCATGTGCTTGAGTCAAATAAGGATGGTTTATTGAGCAACTGGAAGAAGCGGCAGCAAAGAAGATTCATTAGACTGATTAAGAAAGATAAACTGGACTCACCTCTCAAATGCAGTGTATGGGTGCATAATTTACGGAGTAGATAGTTCAATGCTCTATCACGGCGAATTCCTGTACACTGTACTTGAATACAAACTTGGTGAACCTGTTGTCAAAAAAATAAATCTATGCCCTAAATGCATCTGAACTGCTTTAAATATAAGAAAAACTTGTAACCAGTTCATCTAATTTGAAGAAGCATTTCTGTCACAAATGAAACGCCACCAAACAAATAGATTACTGACAGTCCACAAGTTGTTTTGGAATCAAGACTGTTTAACATATCCTATTATGTACCCACATAACTCCCTGTTACCCAATGATTATTTGTAATGCTTCAAATCTGTATGCAGCAGAGTATCATACGTAACAATCTGACGTGGATAAACAAGTTTTTCACATACTGACATGGGTAAAGTCTTATGATATGGACGAACCGGATGAATAAAGAACAGTTCTCACAACTGAACAGTGTCCACAAGAATTGCATGAATAGCATCAACGTTGACTACATGTTGCGCGATATCTCGATTAATTTAGAGTACCATTAGCTTATCCGACCGCAGCTAATAACAACAACTTATCTCAAATCGATTTATACCCATAGACTGATTGTCGGGAATGGTGTTGAATCGTTTTGGAGAAGAAGCTGATCACTTCTGAACGAGGTGGTATACTAGGTTTCCTATGCTAGCACGGGGTATCACACGAAACTTTAAAAGAGCCACTTGTCAGAGGGAAGTTTGTGGGGACAAATGTACTATCGTAATTTGAAATCAGCTTGTAAGCAAATAATGCTAATTATGACGCTTCAATTTTTGCTGCGGAAGTCCTTCAGGGCACGTGAACGATTGACGGGTTTGACGATTCGAAGTGGGCATGAAGGATGGTAGCGGATATTAATCAATTAGCCAAGTGCTCCACCAGCTTGCCTACGAAGCCACATATCTATCAGTAATATAATTCAGATGCTTATTAATGGCTTTGTTGCACCCCAAAGTGAACTGTTTACGAATTCCCGACTGAGCAGCTAATTTCCTGGACCATTCGATGGACTCCATATGACATATTTGGCTGGGTGCTTAACTAGATCCAAATGTGAAATTTCTGAGATTCCGGCGTGGCTCCTCAGCTCAGCTGGTAGGGCATTTGTCGCATCCGGCCATGCTGTTTCTGTTGCTGATTCTAATCCATCGGGAGTCCAGGTTTTTCGCAGATCTCTCTCAAGTAATTCACTAACCAATCTAACAATCAAGCTCGACCAGGCGCTTATCCGAACGCATCCGTGGGCATCTTCCAGCCTGGATTAATAGCGGAGTCACCAAGACGACTACTAGCGCAATTGTTGCACACCTCGTTGATACAAATCATACTGTCAACCTGGCCTCCTCGTTTCGTCTGATTTACCGAGTCAAAGACATTCACTCAAAAGCTGTCACATTCCGAAGTTTGGCCACGGCTGAAGCGATCGGAATTCGACTGAATAATCCACCTTTGTGCGCATAGAAGCGCTTTGTTCAGGCGTTGAAGTTGCCATGGCCAAACATCCACACCACGACCGATTAAAAACGCCATGGTTCCAGTTACGTCATAATGGTGACATAATCGTATCAAAACTTTATCTCCGTGTGTGCCTATGACGTGTATGATCTCACCTGAACCTGCCATTTGCTTTGTTCGCTTCGCCATGATAACTCTGTTTAGTATATATGTATCTGGTCTGATGATGAATAACCGAAAACGAGCTTGTTCGCTACACCATTTTTCCGATGAGTACTTTGAGGATTTTTAACCAATCTAGCTCGACTTAACGAAACACAGCGGTGTTTTACTTGACCAAGTCTCAATCTTCGGAAACCCAACATTAATTCAATAATTGCTCCTTTAACTGACAGAAGTAGTTAGCTCCAACCAAATATGTTTTAAAATAAAAACAAGCTCCAAGCTGAAAACATAAATTAGCGCCTGCTATCCAGTAAGAGTGGACAAAACGCATCTACATACTCTTGTGTGTTACCCTACACAAAATATTGAACTCTATTCCTTTGTATACATCTATCGACGGTAAATAGTAAGGTTGGTGTGCAGGGGAAACTAAATCTATAATAACCGACATATAAAAGGCGTTCACATCCACAATATTAAAATTGAGGAAAAAATTATGAAGTGCTTCTACCTCCGAGTATCTAACTTCAAGCAACGACAAATTCCGGATAAAGATAATCAAACAATATTATGTTACGGTTATATTATTAATTCACTCCAGTAGCAATCCTTAATCGGAATAGATAATTAACTCATTTACAGTTTGTTATACCGTGTAATGAGTGGACGACAAACTCTCACCGGAAGGCTACTCTGGACAAACTCGGTAGTTCCGTGGATGATCAACTGGGCAACAGGAATATGATTCTAACGGCATTCGCATATTAGTACAATAACCAACACAGTGTGGCGGATATGTGAATACACTATTCTCACAAACACCACAGTGTAATACAACTGAACCAGGGTTATCGAAACAAACAGGAGGGATTCGTTCAGGTAATAATTTAAAGGTATATAATGAACACATGCTGTGCTGTTACCTCGAATCCTTCGAGTGAGAAAAGCGTTGGTTTCATTCTACGGTCATTAGGACAACACCTGGTGTTCTCGAAGTCCAAGTGGAGCATGATATTAACCACAATTCCTTATTGTTTGCTAGCAGTGTAGCCGCATGCACCGCTAGCACAGTTGAAGATTAAATCTACCTATCAAAATTTGCTAACAAGCGAACAAACGTTTAACAGTATGTGGTAACAAACTATTCACTTAATGAATTGCATATACTAAGTGTATAACTGTGCGTAGGAAACGCGTTCTAATGATCGAGTGCACATAATCCTTATCAATCTATACGCATTAAGCGATGGTCCTAGCTGTTCACTTCCAGTTGCAGCCCTCAGCTTTATACTGCTAAAATCCTATAAACTTATCATGTCGCCTAATTTGACAATTAATCTCTTGCATTCTGAACATCAAGCTCGGCGAACAACTGAAAACTTCAGTGTCCCCGGCCGTTAGAAAGTGTATCTCTTTTGTTACGTGGCTATGTGTCAGTAGAAATACGCTCCGGTACGTCATTTCTTCGTTCCAGTTACAAAAGTATTGGCTTCGACTCACTCGATTCGTTCACTTTATATCGACTCCTTTGCCTGTCCTTGTTTATGTCTTATCCTTACAGTTCGTTATTTCCGTCTGCGTCGACATATTCTATGCCATAGAAATAACGACCACGCTCGGGTGGATACTATCTGTTTGAGTCGGTTTCAGACCAGGTTACAAGCTACAGTTAGCCCACTACCTCAAGTTAACATGTTTTTGTGCATTCAAGCAAACCTGTATGTACATGTTGCTACGGCTCACGAGATATAAACGTGCCCACCTACTCTACACGATATCCGTCCATGTCCTGTAAAATGCAATATACCCAAACCAATTCATCTAAAAATTGGAACAGTTTGGACAGCAACATTGTTGTTTACTGATTGTGCAAATTTTATCCACAGACATCAGAATCGTAGTTTACTACAATTGCCGTCTATAATTCAAGCTCCATGGGCATACGACGAGCATTCTATCTTTGATAAAACGTGCCTTGATTTTCCTCGACACACTTGATTTTTCATCTAATTCATCTAGCGAGTTGTGATAACCCAAATGCGGGTATTGAAAAAGATGATCAGTACGCATATGGATTGGGAATAACAAATCCTGACATTATTCCATTTCATATATAAGTCCAGAATTCATATAAAACGTGATCAACCCTACTTAGGTCATTGCAGAGCAGAGAGGTTGCCGAGGCTGGACATACCGCTGTTTAGATTCTCTTGCTAATAAACTGGCGCCAGCTTCCCACTTTAGCTGTGTATACAACAAGCGAGACAAAATTGTGTTTTAGTTGCCTTTAGCTGTGCATTCTTTGCACTTAGTAGCAGCTGACACGCCTGTGTACATACTAATGATATCAGCAATTAATCTTTGTAAGTCGAGTCCTCTAGGTCAACAATGAAATCGAGAGCCTGGTTATTTAATGCGAATGCAACATGATTGTATCACTATGGTGGGCAGGTTCTTTCCAGGTTTGTGTTGAACTGGTTTAGGCGTCAACAATAAAATTTGAAGACCAAGAAGCAAATATGAAACTAAAAAAGCACGTTACGAACCAATCTTGAAAATCATGGAAAATGTTGTGTCCAAAAAAAAGAACAAGCATAAACACGAATGCGAATTTGTAGTGGCTGTAATTGATAGCCGAATATGGTACGTGTATTGCCGTTCTACTGCATGAACAGTTACGTTGGACGTAAAACTGATTACATTACGATCTCGTTGACTAACGTATTGTATTATTATACTGTTTAGAAAATAACTCTGGTTTTCAGCCAAATGTATTTCTTACTGTCACAGCTTGCGTCGCGGTCACTGCACAAATTGTGATGGTTCTTTGCAATTTGGAAAATTTGAACATCCCCTCTAGTGGATGGGGAATTGAAAAATATCTGGAACCTTGTGAAAGCGAGAGTGGTGCCTGTGAACGCATGAAGGAGGAGAAGAAAACGACGCATTTCCACACGGTCATTATCAAGGAGACGTATGTTTTGATTGAAAATCTGGCCTTCCCGGATTCGAAAATTTTTAATTCCGAATGCTTCTTTGATGCATCTATAAATCAAATGTGTCCAATCTGCCAACTTCGAAGCTAAGGAACGAGCAAAGTGAAATACTTAAGTGAGAAAAAAATCATGAAATCCGTGTGTTTATTCTTCGACTTCAAACTCAAGTAGCGAGGCCTAATTTTGGTAATCAACTGCAGATTCAGCTAACAGACTGATTAATAATAGGATTCAGTGCCCATCGTTCCCAGCAGAAGCTGTCACTACTGAAGAAGGCATCTGCCCAATCCGTCAGAACTCCCTGTGAACAATGTTTGGGCAGTAACACCGCGATGAATGACAAAGAAACTGGGTTATATAGTGCTAACAATGCCGGGAAGCGGGCACACTAACGACGGCAGTAGCTCAAAATGGCTACTTATCAGATGGATACAGCAGTTGGAACACATCAAACCAAGTGAATTCTCTCCAACACTGAGATAACTGTACGCCATGTTATCATAAACATTCGCCTTACTAACGTGTCCATTTCACAATTCCAAATGCCATAAATGTGGCATGACCGGTCACGTTTAAGACGTCTATCATAGTTCGATGACCCGGTCAGTCCAAACTTCTTGAGAAGGGTATATTCTTTCATCCGACTTTCAATCCATTGCTGTTGTAATTTCTACAAATTCTGCCGGTTTTGAGCATCACAAAACAGTTATTGTTAACGGTAGTTCCAAACATTTCTTCATTGTCAACACAAGTGGTGTTCATTCTTTTATTTCTGTTCATTGCAAGGAGCGGCGGGAACCTTCTGTTGTCTTGAAGACTGCAAATATTTTTTGTAAAGGATGTTACTAGACATGCTTTATCCACTATTGGTAACTGCGAACTATTACTTAACGATACACAGTCCGTCGCTTATGCATGCTCATTTTCTGTTTTTGATTCTAGTCCGTCGGCTACTGATCTTAAGTGAATGAGGATTTTGAAGCCCTATCTTGCATCGTCCGTCGAATCTTCCGAGAGTGAAAGTTCTGTTTGTGAGTCCATCCCGGATCTGAGTTCTGCAATCGAGCCGGTACAGATAAGAACTTTTGAACAGGTGAAGAAGAAGTAACGTCATTGTTGCGGTAACCCGAACTTTCATTTGATTTGCGGCGGGTAAAGTGATTGTAACTCACAAGTGAGCATAATAAAACTATTGTTCTTTTACTGCGTGGCCAATTACATTGTGCACGGTGCTGAATACATAACAATTCGGTAATTAACTTGTTGAGTTTCTACTACTGCTTAAAAGCTATCTCTGGGTTTCGGCTAGGCACACTTCCGATTACTACTGTGTAGTACTTGTTACCAAAAGTTTGGTGTGCCTCAGCTGTGGCAAACTCTACGTAAATTTTAAACCCGAAATGTACGTTAAGCAGCCGCGCCGGTGATCAACACGAATAAAAAACGAAGATCTTATTCTCACTGGAATAACGCAAAGATTATCATTATCATCATCGAAGATCTCAAACAATTTTATAATGATTTTACATTGCTGAATACACTTTAAGCGTTGTGTGATGATATGATGAACAGCGAATAAAACGGTTTTTGGCTACATAGTCTGTGATAATCTTGGTTACTATCAGGGAAGCCTGAAAACTAAACAGCTACACGGTAAGGCACATCCATATATCAACAAATTTGTCAGGAGCACACCGTATCCAGTTCAATCGAGAAGACAACTTCATCAAAAAATTTGGGAATTTTCATAGGTTGTGAAGAATACTTTTTGTGTGATTAGCGGCCGTCTTTCATACACACCTTCAACGCATATTCGATCACTGCACACCAGACATCTCTTAATTCGAACGCATGAGATGTAGGTCATGTTGCTTTTTTATACTGAAAACCACTGAAAATCTTGCAGTAAACTCTTTTCAAGCACATTTGTCGCAAAAGACCTTGCTATACCCAATAATCTGAGGATTACAGCATGTTTATCAAAAGTGACCAACATAACTCTCAAATGTGTTAATGCCCACCTATTTGCTTCAACCTTAAAAATACTCCAATATTAAATCAATCAATCTGCCACTCAATTGAAGTCGTTCTAACCTAAGTGCTTGTGAGGACAGGCCTCCAGCTTTGCAACTGAATTCTCCATCGCGAATCAGCATCTTATCAGGTCAGGTGGATATCAAGACAGATGTCCTAGCCAAACGAAGTCTTAGGGGTATATACCTACACTAATGTCACTGGGGACTTTGTCCACTGTCAACACCTGCAAGAACGGTTTACTAATACTCACTAGCTTCTGCCTTCAGGCCACTGGCTGGACGAACTCAAACTTTGCGTTATTCGATATCCATTAGCTGAAATGAACTTTTTCTGTTTGCCCTTTTTACTCCACCAACTCCCCAGGTGATCCAGTAATTAATCAACGTTCACTTTAGTCTGATTGTGCGATAATTACTTACATTGCCGGAAGCGGACAAATTCGGTTTCAACAGTGTTATAACGGTAAAAGTCTTGATGGACTTCTGTTTACATTTCATAAATGTTAAAAATATACCACCCCGTTGTATGGAAAATTACAGTTTCAGATAGACTGCTGGCGTTCCACCTAATGATACTGACCACTGGATCACAGTGAATTGATACAGTGGTCGAATTTTCACAGGACCGTGCACCTATTAACAAAAGGTTGACAGAAATATACATACATCTCAGTAAGTGTGCATTTCGGTTGATGTTTGTTAACGTGCTATTAGGATTATCAGGAAAACTAGATCTATGAAGCATGCTCCGACGTTGTAGATCTAAGGTAGCTTCTACCTCTGAACGGTACGGTTACAAGCCTTGGAGATCTACGTGGCATTCTCAAAAGTTAGTTTGTTCTGCTACGGAGAGGATCTTTTAATCGTCCTTTGTGGAATGACAGACGAATTTCGTGTAAGAATCCCCAGGATTAACAATGTGTGTGATAATGTCAGCTTTGTAAGGTTAAGCTACATTACGAGCCACATGATTCACTTGGGTACCGGTCTCTTGAAGTTCCCAATAAGGCAGCTGTAATTTTATAGATCAAAAACAACTAGTTACAGTGTAACTGCATACTGTGGAGAAAACTTCTGAGTAGGACCATCGACGTGCTCTTCTGAAAAGAAGTATTTTTTTGCCGTTTGTTTGTCGGAACAGCACAACATATAGGCATATCTAATGTTTTCTGCCTTAGGCGTTTCTAGATCATTCTCCCATGAAGATATCCTCCGTCTATGGCGGATAAATGATGACCAACAAACGTTTGACAGAGGCGATAATGCCTCCAAGAATATAAGCAACAAACTTAGCATAGCCCTAAGCAAGACCTATTTTGCTGCAAAACTGCGAGTCCAGTTTAGTTTCACACCGATTTTGCGTCCTCAGTTGAAAGATTTATTGCCTGTTCATGCTGCCTCTTACTGTGTATATCATTCAGTTTGTTCCTGTGGAACGAGCTATGTAGGCCGCACGACACGGTGACTATCCGAACGCATTCGGGAGCATCATCCAGTGTGGCTAACGCGGGGCTTGTCAAAATCTTGCTCGTCTTCTATCGCTGCACACCTCATGGAGTCCAGTCACTCAATCGATCTCAATGACTCATTTCATCTTATCTGTCGCGCACCATGTTTGCAATCAAAACGTCAAAGAGCGCTTACTGGCAGTCGCGGAAGCCATAACCATCCGTTTACTCTTCCCTCCACTATGTATTCAAAAACGTTTCGTAAAAACACTGAATCTTCCATGGCCTGGTGTTCACGTCCGGACCGAACAGATTACGTAATCATGACCACTGTCTTAAAAGTCATCAATAATTTGTACAATTAACCTGATCCTTCTGAAACTGATAATGAACCGTTCGATCCCTTACTGTACCTTTTCTCACACATGATTAATTCATATAAATATGTTGTAATTAGCCTGATGATCAATCACCGAAAACAAGCTTGTTCGCTACAGGTTTCTCCTAATGTCTAAACCGGATATTTTCACGCATCTTTCTAAATGCTATGTACAGCCCACGAATCGCTCATAACATCACAGTTTTGTCACTGTTGGCGATGCTCAGCATCTCGAAAACAAACAGGGTGAGCAGCTGAATATCCGAGATGTCGGTTGGAAGCCGGTTCCGCAGGCGGTCGCTCAACTTCAGGTTGAATTCAAGCTCGATTAAAAAATGATCAGCTGATGTAAGTCATAATCCTACATGACCAAACTTGTTAAGCTGGAAGATATAGTGATGTATATAAGCAGGCAGAGCCAATAGACCGTTCATCATCAGGCTTCTTGGATGGAAAGACATCAACGTCTTCAGGATTACCAAGTAGATACATCTTGACCCCTACCTGAGTATTCTACAATCATAGTTGGGGACTACTGTAACTAAATCAGTCGTTCAATATAGTTCACTTGTAGTCTCCCCAGACGTCTTGGAACACGTGATGAGTGGGAAAATTCCTAAGGCTTCGGTAGACAAAATGGAAGCTTCGGTGATACAACCAACTACAGTACGTGGTTTTCAAAACCACCGGAGTTATGGGCGTCGATCAGAACTACTTGTGGAATAGAAGCTTCCCAATTTTCCCCTTATTTGTTGAAATAATAAATGTAATTTTCTAGGTGACTTATTTTCTATTGGCCCACTGATCCTGTGAATGAGTGACTATGCACAACTGTACAATAACCGCCTCCGTACCTCCTAGTGAACCTGTTAAAAATGGAATGTTTGGACGATATGTAAACAACAGCCGTCTAACAGTAACTGCTTATAACAAAAAGCACAAATATGAAGTTTGAGAAATACAAACAGGGCAGATGTAATCGTGGGAATGATTGCAAACACAGGAACAACGGAGATTGACGTGCAGTGGTAGTAGGATAGTTAAGGTATGGATGACAATAACCAGACTGAGGCGGAATCACACAGATGCGCTGTGGAGCTTTAGAGCTGCGGTGTAGCTAACTTTCTCGTGTTCGTTGACTTGTCGCGTTATTGAATTGCTCACCGCCTAAGATGCGGCGTTCGAATTTGTGTTGGGTGACATCTGCGCACCTAGTTCATTCTTGTGTGGGCAACACATGTGTGCCGGTTGAAACGCATGAGGATCAACAATTGAATCTGCGCGTTCATGCGTGTATGTGCATACGGCCTTGGTAACCGTGATGCTGGTAGGAAAGAGCTCGCTGCCCATCGAATGAGTGAAGACGAGAAACGTTTAGTGAACACTGTGCACAAGGCTGAACCGGACTTTTTTGATCGTGAGCTAGCCGATGAAGCGCGTGATGTCAGTCTGTGACCTAGAGGCTTGACAGGCGGATGTTTGTATGGGTAAAACTGCAAGCGCTGTCTTTCGACCAGATGAGGGACAATTCAACAGTGAGGACTGAGCCACCCTGTTTGGATCGCATTACTAGGCCTTTACAGATCTAGCTAATGACTAAGACTATGATATTATCACCCCATTTTTGACGTTTCCCAATTTAGTGAGAGAAGTTTTCAAGTCAGCCTCAACTCGTAGAGATGGTTTTGTTTACACTTGATTTGATCGTCTACTAAAGTGCTCCGGGTATGAGTACGCCATGGAGTATAGTCCTCCATTGTAAACTTGCCTCGATGCACCTGGTATCTGTTTGGAGCTGAGATTGTCAGTTGAGGTTTCGATATCTTACTGGACATCTTACCCAGTTCAGCTTAATGAAGTGTATTTGTTGCCCTTATAAAAGATTCCATCACGTGCTGATGACATTTTGGGTTGAGTTTAGTTAACCAACGAGAGCACGCAAACCTTATGTGTTGTGCTCCATTTGTACCGATGCGCATTATCGCATAAAAATTTTCTGTCAACCTATAACAACGTGTAACATGTACAGCCGAATTCTGTGTTACCACGATCACCACGACAAAGTCAAACTGAAATTTACCGGATGATACGCTTTACTCGATAGAGAGTGAATAAAACATAACAAATGAGCCTCGCGATTGCTCGCGGCGATTCAGAATGTCAACACAGCCGGTACGCCGTTTTTGAAGCCACCCAGCGGTTTTCTATCGTTCTCCACTACAAAAATTTGTCCGCGCCATGGGGATCACAGTCTGAACGCCACATTACGTGGCACTTAGTAAACGGAGATTCAAAAACAATTGTGAAAACCCAAATGATTCCAAGATGCATGTGAAGAGTAAGCCAAGCGACACACATGTAAACAAAAAACTTATGAGATCTATCAAAGAATAACGCGGCATTAGCATGTAAACACAAAACAAAGTGGGATTCCTGTCTACTCTGATTATGAGGGCTCACTGTGTGGTGGTACATACCATTTACAAAAGAAGTTGGTTCTCATACATCGGTTTTCATCTCACCAAATAAAGCGGCCCTTACGCGCTAGAAAGCCGAAAAGTCCCCATATATTACTTTCAATGGTTCTGTATAAGGGGCTGTTTGTTTCCATAGTCAGTGGGGTTCACTCATAACAGGTAGACGAGACACGTGTTAGTGCATGCACGCTCTGATATTTCTTACCTTACTCAGTCCAGTACTGGCTCCAGATCAGCCCCAACGTTGGATATTGAACAGTGAAATACATTAGGAAACCACCACGGATATGGTGTGGGAGAAACCCGAAGAATGATTTCTCAAGTAATTACCACTGTGAACAAGATGGTGCGATTCCTACATGAATTGTACACCAGCCACAATTGACCACAGCTGCCGCAATTCATAAACGTTCCCGTCGACCCCTTCTCGAATTTAGCACTAAATTCGAATGTCGCTCTTGTCACAGCTCTCCGACGGATACATATCCCAGTCACGACCGGAACTGGAACACCGACCATGTTTCCATGAAGCAACCGTGTTGACTGGTGTACAATCGATCGCACATCAGGCAAGATCGAATCATTCCATGTGAACGCTCAGCCACATTCGCTTATGATTGTCTGATAACCTCGAGAGGCGGCTCAAAGCTTGTCCCGTTAACTACAATCGATCACCTTCGACTAACACTTTTCTCCAAGTTGTCATCTTGAAAATCATTAACTTGTTGAGCGATGAGTTGGTTACCGATATGTAGTGGGGGATGTTGGTTCTTGCACAACTTGATCATCACCCACAATTGATCAGAGTGTTAGCATTCCCATTGGTATTTTAGTCAGTCGCTTTCGAAAAGAATTATTTTACTCATGTTTCCGACAATACTCAAGTAATACTTCAGCTAGTATTCGAAAATGGACAGGCCACCCCAAAGTTCTGATTGCTCGATCATCTGGAGTGTAAACATGATAACTGTCCTGTTAACTGCAATCGATAACTTTTTGCCTGGGACTTGTGTGTGAGTGGAAATCACAGGAAACCGTCGTAAGAATATACACTATTGAAGAGCTCTAACAAGAGCAACACTCAAGTCTAGTGCTTCTTCTAGAAGGTCTATGGGAACGCGACAGCTGCAACCAGTTTTGGATTTTGTTCAATCTATATGAACCATCAAATTCCCCTACTACACATTACAGTTTACCGTTTTTTGTAGGTTACTCACTTACACGCATGACTGCTTTCCACAAAATCACAGTTCAAAATGTTTTTGTTGGCTTGCACTGTTATGTTTCTGATGAATTTAAAACCACTCTTGCCTAAGAACAACAGTTACGTATACATCCATCCGTTGAAAAAAAGTCATGGGCCGGCTAATATTTGCATAAGAAATGTTATGTATTGCCAAGCATAAAATTTTGGAACTCGCCGATCTATTGTGATAGATCGTAGTGAATACTCTTAAACCATGAATTCGTAACCGACTTGGTCCAGCTTCAGGCTTGCAAAATACAGATGGTCTGAACGAGTTTTCGGATAGCGATTCTTCGCTTTACTAACCAAGGTTATTTTCAAACAGTTTGGGCATTGTCATTAATAGGAGGACTGAATAACAAAACGTTACGAGCAAGTTGTTTTGCTCTACGTTCCAACTCCTGAGTAGGGCGACCTTGCTTGTAACGTTATGCTATCCTTCATCAATCTATCGAGATTACCTTCACTTCTTCTACAAGACCGGGTTGTATTGACTATGACCACAACGGCTTCAGAGACCATCGCATAACGATATATTTAGCGTTTCTGCTGTTTCGCGTTGTAATCAGTGCAAACTGATAATGAAGGTCGGATTGCGTCCACCCATGCTAACTGAGTGTAAACCATGTGCACGTCGGTATGTCCTCCTGTAGTTGCTATTATATAGGATTCGGCTACTCAACGGCTGCCCTAATATTTCCCAGGATTTCCGCTCACAGATATTAATTTTGAACATGGAAGTCTTGACGAATGTCACTACTTTGAATGCTTCGGTGGAATTATTCAGCAGCAAGGGATAACTTTCCATAAATGTCGCAATGCTTACATTGTCTCGCGCAGTTGTTACGTATCTCAGCCTACATTCTTTCATGAATCGTACGTCAAAATATCTCTCTCACACCACATTGTCTTGTGAACAGTGCTCTGGAATGGTCATCACTGAATTCTTCAACATGTATTCTGGAGCAAAAATACTTAGTCTGGTTCATTTGTTTTATTCAATGTAGTTAATCACCGTAACTGACACTCATTCAACCTTATCTAGCAAGCCGATTGGTTTATAGTGGTGTATTTCTGTTGGTTCATAATAGCCAGTTGAACAACCCATGGGCACTGATTAGTATTCATCTCAAGGCAGAATTAAACATTTTAAAACAGAAGTCCCAAACAGCAGAGTGTGTAGTATATTACTTCTCGGCGAATTTCGTTGCACCTTATCAAGTACTGACTGCTGTCCTGATGTCCATGCAACAGTTAATGGAAAGAAGTGCATAGGGAAATACACAAACAATGAAGTTATCATTTTTCGCCACACTTTTAAACCGACGACCATGTCGTTCTGATGGCTGAAGGTAAAGCGCCACCAGGGCATACCAACAACCCCAGTGAAGTGGGGCTGTCGTAGGTTGTCAGCTACGTAAACGATCCTACGTTCACAGCTCAATAACTGGCATGCTATCGGAGATAACTCCTGCAAAGTAATTGCGGTTTAAAGTAATGTCCCACCACCATTTACCGCACAGCGACAACTGGAGCTGATTACTGCACACACCATTGGGCTTCAACCACACGTCGAGCAACATTCCTATTACTAGACGAACGCCTCAGCCCTTCACCTTATACTTGAATTTCCTACATATGCTATCAAAGATCCGAACCTTCACATTCTATTTTTAACATGTGGTGATTGTCTTCCTTACAGCTCCTCTCCCACCTTGTGCAATTGCATCTCTGTTGATTTCATGATGGATACGCCATGCGTAAGAACAGTTTGATCAGCGCTTACTTGAAGTTGTCCCAACGTGAACAGCAATTATCAGATCACAAATAACCTCAAAAAAACATTCGATTATTCTAGAAGAATAAAATATTCAGTGACTTTCCTGTCAGTAGGGCGAAAGTATTATAGTCATTTCCGACGCAAAAATTATCCTCCATAACTTGGCAAATGCTAACCTCTGTGGACATACTCGATGAGAAACTTATGCATAGTTAAATCCAACATTGTGTGTTCATTAGCATTTTTGTGGTTAACCGTTTTGTTATATGTCGAAACTGACAGCAACAAGAAGAAATCGGACTTTCGGTTTAACTGATAAGTTTGGCCGTACTTCTAGAAAGTAATTTTACTACTGATGGGGAGATTCAAATGGACTCTTTTTGTATGGGTCTATAAAACCAACTAATTAATCCAGCAGGCTGAAAACTGTTCACAGAATTGTGTTAGGGTATTCTGACACGATCGTTTGGTCACACCAATTATGAGGTTATTGGCGTTGTGGTTAAAACGCTAGCCTTCCAAACATTAAGGCCGTAGTGTAAATTCCAGCCCAATGTGAGAAATATATGACTTGTGGGTTCTGATATGAGGGAAATCGAAGTCTATTCTTACTTTCAAATTAAGCTCACCAAAATACCCACTCTAACACGAAGGCTGCGATTAACTGCTATCGCCATTCAATTGATATTAAACTAACTTTCCCAACTCTAACCGACAAACAAAAATTTGGCTGAAGCAGGACCCACCAAATTGCGGTCGATAAGAACGCAACGCAATGATTATAAATCAATAATAGTCAACAAATTCCTGGTTCTTGCTACAGCAATCAACTCATTAGACGCAAAAGGCGGAAAATAGGGCCAGAAGGCTAAATAATACCTTGAATCATAGTTCTGAAATAAAGGCTTTCCCGTCAAACTCTTAAAGGTATTTTCGTCTTTTTTCTTCTGCGAGCCTCCCCGATGAACTTCCAGAAATATAAAGCATCGCTCCGGTAGTTTGATCCCCAGAGCAGCGTACTAGTCAGCTTGATTTGGAAGTTCAATTCAAAAACAAGTTCGGCTAGCCAAATTGTTTCACGCCGTTATCCCGACTATGGTTTCCATAAATACCTTACCTTGGAGCCTTGTGAACTAGTGATTCTCGAAGACTCATAGAAGGACGAAAGTACCAGACCAGTTAAACATGCGAGGGAGTATGGTTATACAAATACGAGTATCTACCTAGAGTAAATAATATATATGTGTTCCGAATATTATGTATGCAATCCGAAGCCATAAAGATGAAATTCTCATGCAAAAGGTCTAATTCTGTAAGTCTTTGTGAACTATTAAACGAGTAATAGATTGATGCGTCTGTTTCCGAACGATGCGACCAACGGGCTTGATTACGTCATGCCTCTATTTTTTATTGAAAAGGCCATACAAGTGATGCTCCCCTACGCTAGATTTTAGACATGGCGCGTATAACACATCACAAACTGGCATAATGGCTAGCCGAAATCTTCGAAGTAGTTCGCTGAATGTTACCTACACACAGTCTCGAGAATATGTTCCAGTCGAGTGAAACTAGGAAAGATCAAACAATTTCAGGTAAAAATTTACAATAATTAGACGTTTGCCCATTGTCTGCAAACCTTGTTTACCTACTTTTAAGTGAATTGCAACTTGAAGTGTTAACGAATACTTTGAAAATTTTCTGCTAGCGTGTACACAGGATATAAGGGAACATCTTCAAAAGGACGGAGTCGCAATGGCCTCATCCCTAAACCCACTACTACTTGACATCTTCATAGGACGATTGTTTGGAAAATCTATCTAATTGGACAGCAAAAAGTCAACGTCGAGTGGTGCCTAGTTTCACGCTGACCGTCTTCTCCACTACTCAATAGAACGAATGACTGCGGTAGTTAGCCAACTGGATTGCAACCAACAGGCTCACTGAGATATAGCACGAGAACTTTAATATAAATATTATCCGGCCCCCAAAAAATGAATCATTTAACAGGCGATTTGTAGTTGCCAAATAATCGTGTACGATTACCGCATTTTATTGCTGGCACTAAATAGTCTTTCGATCTGGTTAAAATCAGTATGATCACGCCGTCTCCCTTGGTGTCGAAAATTAGCAAACGTCACTCAGTACTTATTCTTTCATTAACTGAAGCCTTGCAGTCACCAAGAAAATGTATATTAACGGTGAAGATGGTTCAAATGAAAAAGCAAACGGCGAGTAGCAAATTAATAACATGAGTATTAAAACATGAATCAGTGGTAACGCTCATGAACATGCAACAAACATTTCTGTTTGAAACAGAAAATCAATCAATCAATCTGTTTACTAGCACGGCTGTCCTAAGCATTGGAAAATATTGGAATGTGTGTTAACAATGCCTGAAGTGTAACACGACACGAATGATGACCAACGGGCGTTACTGGTAAATAGTATGGGATTTTGATTGGTATGAATTGTACATCACTAAAAGATTAGCTTGAGTGTCACAGTCCCAGTAATGTACAAAGCATGTTTGATGTTCGTTCTGGCTACACCTCGTTAATAGTGAATACCACTGCCAAAGTCGGAATTAGAATTCCTGTCACTCTTTCATGAGGCAGTTGTATTGACAACTGCACCGACGACTTGATTTTCAGCTATGATCAAAATATCACACGCAAACACGGAAACATCTACGTGGATAAGAAAGCTGCAGTCACTGGTAGGTTGCTTATAATTCATGTACGGTCATTATCGAGAGAAAAACAAATTTTTTACCAGGCACCCAACCTAAGACATACTTCCTGGTAATCCGAAGAGAAAATAGACATGTGAAACAAGGGATCCCAATCAGTCAACCAGTACATTAACGATGATGAATCATGCCATAGACAGGTCAATCAAAAGATGGAACCGGTTCATAATTTTTTGGATTGCCGACAACAGCGACTGAATGCACTGTAAATCCAAGTGCATAATTGGCGGACAAGTTAAACTGATCATGATCAACTATCTCTAAAATATTCTAACTGATTAGAATTCCCCTCATATTAACCACTGTGCAGCAACCGTTTGTGACAAGTTGCAGTTGGTGTGTGGTGTAAATCTTATACTGATGTCAAGCATTCATGCTGAAAACTATCGCACGCTAAAAGAAGAACGGCCACAGGTGTTGGTCTTATGGATCAAATGAATTGAGCCTGGAGAAATTTTAGCTGGCTAGGTAAGCACTTTATTCAAATAGTCTGTTTAAGGTAGATTGTGTGTACTAACCAACCATACGATAAATGTCACATCAGTAATAAGCTGTCAAATGTTTACAAAGACTAAAATGCACGGACCATGTGCAAGCTTATAACGAGTAAACAGCAAGAGAGAGCTGAAACTGTTGTAATTGAGCACCGAAGGATCACTAGAAAAGCATCCCGAAATCAACTACACTACAAGACCATGACAAGGAGTTCCACAATCGCTGTTCTCGTATCAGGTACGGGTCACGAAGTTGATCTGGAGACGCTCAAGTAGGTAGATGACGATTTTGAAACACAGAGCGGCGTCTCGGTGCAGAACTCATTAGAATTCTGAGGCTAAACGCACTGTGAATGTGGTTAACGGGTCTGAACACTGTAGTGCGTGAACATCGGTCGGATCGTTCGAACTGACTTGCATCGGTAGCTGGGTGAAACGACAGTTTTAACATATCAGGACTACGGTGATCCTACTTACTTACTCCGAAAACTAATGGACTCTCCGACCGGTCTCGCTTACAGATTGTATCGATTTAAGTCCTTTCCGACTAATCATGTATTCCCGATTAGGCGTAATTAGCAATCCCAACCCAGTATTTTCGACTGAAAAAATACACCTGACCCATTAGCCGTTACCTTCTTCGTTTAGCTGCGTTCATTTAGCCTGCCTTAATTGCGATCTACTTCGTAGCTGGTTTCCGAATTGCTCACAAGGTTTTCTAAGATGTCAGAATTGATTTGCGACTTGTCATAACAGCCCATAGAGTATGAACGAGGAAAAAGGCTACCAGGTAGCAAATTTACAACCCTGACTAACGTTCATGTAGAGGGAGTAGAAATCATGCGATCGTCTAGTTTGAATACTGTGCAAGTCAAAGTTGGATTTCAGCCCGTGTCGCAACCAACAACAGCCAATTCAAATCTTGTCTACTGGACCTACGAAGAAAAACAACAAACAACAATGTTACACAAGGTTTGCATCCGTCTCGCCCGTTCCTGGTGAAATAAATAGACAGTATGCTTCAAGTATGTGTTATAAACGATGGAAAAGTCCTGTTTGGTGTATTTTGGGAAAGAGTTGAATCAAATGCATATTTGAACGTCAATGAGGTGTGCAAGTATGTTTGACGTTTAATTTATATGAATCGGCTCCTCGTCTAGTTACTAGTAATCAAAATATTACCTAGTATATCCATGGCATCATTTAGCTCAAACTTAGCTGCGCATTCCTGACTAATCAGTATTTCTGTCATAAGGGTTATCCTGGAAATTCTGTGATTAAAAGTAGATAATATTTAAATCATAATTCGGAAGCAAACTGACACTTTTTTATTAGTCGCGATCTGTATGGTATCTTGATAACGTGCAACGCACCATGCTTAATCCAAGAAGTGAGGGATATAGGTGACCCTTTACAAATACGTTTTGAGATTTAACGGATAAGCACAGCATGTATGCTCTACGCCATGTGCGATACAACCAAAGCAGCGACTGCTTTGGATACAATGTATCCCTGTGTATATGGTCAAATCGTTATGATTGATAACACAGTCAACTCACGTAGGTCATAATCACAGTTTTTATTACACTGTGAAAGGAGAGGAAATGCATATTATTTCCCGGACACTCAAAAATTGCTCCAGATTTATTTGTGGTTATTGCATGATAGTAATAAGCGTATCTAGTTGAACTCGTTTCCATGATTTAGTTGGGTCACATTCACCTGCTCCCGGATTTTTTACTTAAAAGACTACGCTATCGCTGCAGTGTGACTTGGTTGAAACCCGGTGTTATACCGTGTAATCGACCAGATAGTTCAATCTGAGGACAAAAATGTGAGTAAAATTGGCCCAAAAACTGATTCGTCCATTGGGATTATAAGTGACTGATGGACTGTTTAAGTCTATCAGTCGTCAGTTCATTAAGAGATTAAAAAGAAGATTTGCTGTTGTATGCTTCTAGGCAAAATGAAAATATCACACAGATCTCATCGGTTTCAAGTGAATACGAGTGTTACACTGATCACTACGGGGCTGACTTGTTGACATTCAAAAGCCACAGGCCTTAGTGAACATGGTCTACCTTTACTTAATTGTAGGGCACTTAGAAACTCCCAGGTTTAGTAGGTTTACACAATAAAACTGAAAAGATTTGAAATGTTGGTTCTGGAACAATAAGATAATGTGAATACTGTCAGTGCATTATGTACGAACTAGTCTTCAGTGATTTTCTGCAAAATCACATAAATCACGTTATTGTTAACGTTCATAACACAACCCTAGGCAAGAAAAATGAGAAGTAGAGGAGTTATTAGATCCACAAGTCAGTAGCTACAGGCTCGGAACTTAATTTGTCCCAAAAAATTGCATTTTGCACAAATACAGTTTTTAAAGTCCAAATGAAGCATTTTGGGGATAGAATGATGGGATGAACAGGAAAATTCTGGTGAGAAACTGCGCCGAACCTGTGTTCTCTTTATGCTGGACTGGGTAGATTAAGAGAAAGGTACCATTCACACTGAGGGAGTGTGTTGCTTATCAACCTGATTGAATGTTGCTCACAGTCTCATTCAGATACGCATGAGGTCGGCCGCCCAGTGTGACTGACATTCTACTAGAACGTTAGACAGTTCACAGAGAAGACGACTGTAAACATAAGTATCTATTTCTTTGACCGCGTATAATTTTGTTGTGGTGCACAAACAAGCGCTTAGTCTCTTGGGAAAACCGTGTTATTAATAGCGGTTCAGCGGTGTCTACTGATAATATAATCGAATGGTCAACGTTCTTTTGTGTGCAGCCCGAATGAAGTTAGGAAAATGGATGTATAGACAATTTTACGTTTCCTTCCTGCGTACTTGGCGCCTTCATTGACCATCGGCACAGCGGTGTTTAAGACAATTCATAAAACCTAGTTAATATCTAGTTCAGTTTACAGTATAAATTCTTCTGTATGGTAGGCCGAGTTAAATCTCTAACATGTACAATATTATCAACTGTACCCCCCGACGCCGTTAGTGCACACTTGACTTAATTTGCGTGGACAGAACGGTGACTTCAACTACTCGTTTCCAAACTTTACCACAAAATATTCATCAAACAGTGACTTAAAAATTGATCACGCTATAACGCTGCCCTTCCAAATCTATATCAATAAAGGAGTGAGATAACTAACAAAAACCGAAACACCCTATTGAAGATGTGCATTTTCCAAGCAAATTTGATTCGTCCCTTTCACTCGCAGCAGTAGAGATTTAAAGAGATCAGGGTTTATTGTTAAAAATAGCTTATCAACCATGCCGTGGCTCACCGACTGACACGCTTTCTAGGGTAAGAGCAAAAACCATTTGAGTTCTTTTGTTTTCTCCACCAATATAAGACACAACAATTTACATGGGTCATGTTGTACCTCGAAAGCCAAAACGTTTAAAAATGTTGAACGACTACGAAGCCCTGACGATGTGTGTGAAGCTTTATTAATTTATGACCTCTAGCATAGTAAACGAATATTTCCGTTGAAAAACTGCCATCATACTTCCGTTCTCGAGTGCAGCAGTACTGTTGGCTCAGATGATCTCGTTTTGGCAGATTCAAAATAAAGTTAGAAGACGGTAGTACAGGCCCTAACTCAGTTGTTTCACCTGTCTGGACGACGGAGAACATCCTTCTCTGCTGGAGTCGCGCGACGACCGTTCTTGATTTCGAGAAAGACGTCAGGTACACCTAGAGTAGCCATAAAACAAAATGGCTTGGCTTCAATGATTAATAGAATTTTAACATAAACTGCACCATGTCAACTCACTCAGCTTGAAACATTGGGTTCCCTTCATCCAACTCATCAAGACAGTTTGGAAGGTAGACTTTGCGAGAAACAGGCTGGATTTCGTCACAGGATAGGATGTGTCAAACAAACGTTCAGTCTGAAGGATGGTGCAGCGAACAATCTCGCCTTCCGCTCTTCATCATCAGGCCAATTACATAACATTTATGTGAAGCACAGTTTTCAGAGCGAAGCGGACGAAAGCAAATAGCAAGTTCAAGCGAGGTCAAGCACATCATAAGCACACACGGAGAAAAAACGCTTTGATAGAATTGTCACAATCATGACGCAACTGGAACCATGGCGTCTTGATCAGTCGTGTTTTGGGTGGTTGGCCGTGGAAACTTCAACGTCTGAACAGAGCACTTCTGTGCTCACAAAGGTGGACCATTCGATCGAATTTCGATCACCTCAGCCGTGACGAAAACTCGGCATCTGACAGCTTTTGAATGAATGTCTTTGACCCGGTATATCGGACAAAAAGAGGAGGCTAATTTGACAGTACGATTTGCGTCAACGACGTGTGCGACAATTGCGCCGGTAATCATCTTGGTGAATCAACTCATCCTGGATGATGGTCACGGATACATTCAGACAAGCGCCTGGTCGTGCGACCCACGTATATAGTTCCACAGGAACAAGTAACTGAGTAGACAAAACCGAAAACAAGCTTGTTTGCTACTCCATCTTCCTGACGGCTACGCTGGGGATATTTAATCATTTGAAACATGTCAAGGCCTCACCAGTGCTAAGTGCACTTAACATGTTCGTTCAACACAAAACTGGCAGAATCGGAAGCTGAAATTCTTCTCCTGGACAGATGTACCGAAACTGGTAAATTTCCGAGGCAGTTCTGGACAATCCTGCGAAGAAATCGCATCACTGTCACTATGACATGATTATAGTGATACACACATAACGAACGTGATGGTTCAAAACCTTACGTCAGTGTGATTCTGGAAAGGCAATTAGAAAAGAAGCAAGCCGCTTAGCAGGAGCAACTCAGTCCAGTGAAGACACCCACTGACTTTCCAACCAACCCAGAACGGTAATTTCATAATTTTCCCTCATTGTGTCTGGATAAAAAGTTGGTTGAACTATCGTCACTGGGTCCTAGGTTTTGTTGTGCAAAAGGAAAATAACTAGACAGTTGGATTTGGAAGTACACCTCAAGAGTGTTACTTCTGAGTTGTCTGACATTAAGACGTCATCTCCGCTAGATGTTGAACGATTGAAGTCTACTCTGGCTAACTCCTGTTATCAATACCGAAAGTTTGAGGAAAAATGTAAGCATAACTCTATTCAAGCTGGATGCGGTGCTGGGATAGTTCAGTTCAATAAGGCAGTTTATTTAGAAAAAATGCAGACCATACCAGATGATCAGACCAAATTCAAGATCAGGAACGAGAAGGAGAAAACCCCTGAAATAGAGAAAGCGTTGTCAGAAATACTGCGTTCCATGGAACAAAAAGGGACAGTTGACTCTCCAAATTTCGAACGCACTTGACCCGACGGAACCACAATTACCAGGCTCTACGGACTACCGAATGTTCGCAAAGCGGGTGTACCTCTTCGACCCATTTTGGACATGTGCAATTCACCATACCACTGGCTATATGGTTGTCGTATCTCATTGAAACCATCATGAAGAATTTGTCAAAACCTAGTCTGCGAAACTCCTTTGAATTCGTTTATACAACCAGCGGGCTATACCTGACCGGACAGCAAATGCTTCTTCTAGACGCATCGTCCTTATTTACAAATGTTCCACTGAAGGATACGATGGACTGTCTATGTGATTATATTGTGGGCGGCAACCTAGCTGTCCGTCTACCCCACCAGAAATAAAACAGCTTTTGTAATTTTGTACTCACAACATACAGTTTAAATTCAATTGGGAACTATCTCTACAGATGGATGGTGTGGCAGTGGGATCCCAGCTGGGGTCGTTGTTTGCGGAAACCTTCATCGTGAAGCTTGAGAACGATCAGTTACAAGAAACCATTCGTGGATTCAGTGTTTATAAGCGATATGTAGATGATACCGTGTGTATAGTTAGTGAAAATGTTGATCTAACAGATATCTCAACCATTTTCAAATTGGCCCACAAAAAATTAACATTTGCCCTAGAAGCTGAGTGAAACAATCAGCTATCTTACCTGGACGTACTCAGGGAGCGACCTGCTGATGGATCGGTTCAACTTAAAATCTATAAGAGGGACTTGAAATGCGCAATATATCCATTTCAGCAGTTTTCTCCCTTTGATCATCACGATCGGGATCTGACCGAATAATTCACCTTTGTGAGAACAGAAGTGTTCCTGTGGAACTAGATACGTGGGTCGCACGACCAGGCGCTTGTCTGAATGTATCCGTGACCATCATCCAGGATGAGTTGATTCACCAAGATGATTACCGGCGCAATTGTCGCACACGTCGTTGACGCAAATCGTACTGTCAAATTAGCCTCCTCTTTTTGTCCGATATACCGGGTCAAAGACATTCATTCAAAAGCTGTCAGATGCCGAGTTTTCGTCACGGCTGAGGTGATCGAAATTCGATCGAATGGTTCACCTTTGTGAGCACAGAAGTGCTCTGTTCAGACGTTGAAGTTTCCACGGCCAACCACCCAAAACACGACTGATCAAGACGCCATGGTTCCAGTTGCGTCATGATTGTGACAATTCTATCAAAGCGTTTTTTCTCCGTGTGTGCTTATGATGTGCTTGACCTCGCTTGAACTTGCTATTTGCTTTCGTCCGCTTCGCTCTGAAAACTGTGCTTCACATAAATGTTATGTAATTGGCCTGATGATGAAGAGCGGAAGGCGAGATTGTTCGCTGCATCATCTTTTTGATGACTACGCTGGGAATTTCTAAGAAGACGTTTATTCTGTCAACCTCTGGAGACGCTTGGTGGGTAGCGTTCGCCAACACTTGTATTTCTCCACCCTGAACAGTTCTTCGACTCAGATGGTCAATTCCAATTCTCAAATTCATTTAGACGCATGGGTGTACCTAAAACAGGTTCTTTACTTCCGGTTGGTGTTCACGGCTAACCGTCAAACTATTCGAGCACCAAGGACAGCGTTCTTCAAAGCCTTCCACTGTACCAATTTTTATAATTCTTCCTTGAATCAACTAGTCTGTCATAATTGATATCATACATAGTGGAAGACTGAATGATCCTGACTATACTGACGAAAAAAAGCCGTTGTCTGATAGTATCCTAACAGCACAGACAGTGCTAAACTCTGGCTCATACTCTTTTAATTGCTTCTGAAAACGCTCTACAGTCTCACTGTACGCAGACATGATGCTGGGCATTGAGGTTACGGAGATTGCCAAGGGATTTTCATACTTTTGAATTTACATCAGCAACTGCGGATGAACAAACAGTGCAGTAGAGTTTCGCATCTCCCATTCTAGGAGAATTTTCATTGATACAGAACCATTCTGATGACAAACGGACATATTTATTGATTCTACAGGTCACATATATGGTGTGGCTATAACGGTCATGTTAGTGGCTGAGAAACTTGTTCACCCAGGTTTTAAGACGTGAACCGCCTTCAGGTACCTGGCCATAAATGTCTGCGTTAGATCGTTCAAATTAAGTCGCACCAAAGGATGAGCAACGGCGAGTCTAGGACCCAGATAGTTGTTAATGGCTATCACGCGTCCTTCATTGTGTGATCTTTAAGTTCAGACAGACATATTAGTAAGGCACATACCTAGGAGATCGGCCACTTGTCCGTGACCTCGGCTGCTTTTTGCGGACGCTATGGCTTACTGGCGAAAGATGCGATTTGAACGAATGATGACCTGGCTTGCAGAACCGAAGTCGAATGTGTTAACCAGTTTAGGTCGGGTTCGTCCTCCAGGCTGAGGCTCTTGAAACCCACAGTGTCGTTCTTTGCAAATGTTGCCTAAGGTGAGCTCAGTGACGAGAAGGCAGTCGTTGTTCGATAGAGTTGTTCTTGATGGCAGTGGGTAGAGAAATTCTTAAACATACTGCCTAACTGATGAAGGTTTGTTTTCATCTAAAACCCGGTTATTTTTCTGCAATTTGTAGGCATATTGATAAGTTACGTTAAACTACCAATTAGGTCTTTTCTAAAATTAGGTCCCTTTCCTCTTTTCTTGGCTGGAGCAGACCTTTGTCTTCGCAGTGGTTTGACAGTTAGGCATTAAGGAGTATCACTGCGATGTTACTGTCATTTCGTAATGGGGATTACACTCACACCAAAGGTTTCATCAACACCACGACAACCCGACCAATTACTTCAATCACATTTGCGCGCGCAATACCGAATGGTAAGTTCTGATCAACACAGCTTTGCTAGTGAGCAGTAGCATCGAGTGCTGATATTTTAGGCGAGTTAAGTGCGCTGAACTGAGGCGTTGTTGTCATGAAGTCTTTAACAAACGGTGGTGACACGGTACTAGAAAGACGAAACACCCGGATGGGGCACCGCCGTCACTAACAACACGCACGACTAAGTCAACTTATCACAGAGTTGCCGTTAAGTAGTTATTGTAGACCCGACCCACGAAGCTGCCTCTCAAAATGCCTAAAGGACTCCATTAAATTTCTAGTCAAAGTAGAGAGCCTGTCGATGAGCTCTCAAAGTATATATTCAATTAACGTCGATTCTTTTTTTACAGGTGTCACTCTCAGAGGGACATTTTGTTTTCCAGTGTTTTTACCCCTGTTATACAGGTAATCTCATTGAATGACTCAGGGATACTGCTTTGTTCTGAGCAGAAAATTTTGAGCTCGTCCATATGAATAAATATACAGTTGCACTATGATTAGTAAACTGAGCGTAAACTTAGCAGATATCTATTCAGAAATGATTGAACGAAAGTTTCCAGGTCATACCGTCAAAACCGTATTGCACAAATTATATTTCCGGTTCTTTCCATATTTATCAATTCGCCTTTATAACACTGATACCTCCATTCATCAAAATATATCTTCGTGCCACAAGACAGGATAAAGCGGTTGTTTGGCTTTTATAGGTGTCTTCATCAACAGACGTTGATTCAAGACGTTACGGCGATCTGCTCGTCTTACCGCATCGTAAAGCGAGCGATATCTTCAGTTCTTCATTCGCGTCCTGACGAAGTAAGCAGGTGGTTTGATCATGACCCTATCTGGTCATACCATGAATAATCGTAGTTGTGATAAGCTGTAGGCAGAACAGATGGGAAAAATAGCGTCACCGATAAATCGATATTCTGACATGTTAACAGGAACATAATGCAGTGTGACGAACAAATGCAATGAACTGGTTCGGACAGCTCAGGAAAAAGAAACGTACTTCTATAATCCAGAGTATATCGCTTGTCATTTAACATTAGGCACAGAATAAAACTTTCCCTGTCTCGTGCCCATGCAGCTGTCCGGTTCAGCTTAGTTTGAACCAGATCAAGGAAGTTGCGAATGCAGTTTGTCTAATTATATAAGTTCACTTGAAGGCAATTCGACGTTTACGTAGACAGAGCCCACCGAAAACTATTTCAAGAAGTTGCAGAATACGTCCCAAAATGGTTGAAACAAATGAAGACCACAAATTAAAAGGGGTAAACCTGTTACTCAGAACCACATGTGGTCGATTGCCAAACACAACAGGACACAAAACCGACCCAATTGGCTCATTAAGCGTATCGTTACGCAGTCAGACCTCAAAGATGCTGGTATTTAAAGAAGCTGTGATGATCACAACTCCTCAGGCAGCTTACAAAAGTGTACAAAGATGACTTGGCCGACTGGTTAAGTTAGAGTTCTGCTGATTACAAAGCATTTCGCGTGATTGTGTGCTCATCCATTATTTGTCCCTCTCTGTTTGCCCGTCATACATAATCTGTACGTTTCACGCCTGCGACTGCTGAAATTAAGCGAAGTGTAGACTTGTTGACACTCAACTTCTTGGGATTGTAAATACCAATAAATTGAAGTGAACAACAACCTAAACAGCTTAGAAGCTTTCACTTCTACATATATATGTGGCGTTCTGCCATCTCCAGTTTATCACAAATCAGCAAATGCAAATAACGGTGATTTGACCCAAATCCTGTTTGTATCTCTGTTAAACTGAAAGCTTGGCCAACGATTATGAGAATTACAACTCTCGAAAACGGCTAGCCCAAGAAATTCATCAGGACTGACACCAACATGTAAGAGAGCACAAAATCCATTCACTCGAATACACACGTCATCTATCAACAAACATCCCATGACACGGTCTCATCCATTCGACCCAGTTCAATCATTCGATATACTGTCACAAATCAAACACCAGAAATCAACAACCATCACAGATACAGCGCTTACCCACACTTATTCGTCGACAATGTGTTTGTAAAGGGGATTGAGGCAACCCAGTTGTTAACTGCGTTCATGGTTATGCGAATCTTGACACCATTGTATCATTGTCCAGTCACAGTTTGTCTGTAACCAGCTGATGCGGGTAGTCTATTTACTTGGCTTTCGCGACCGAGAATGACAATCAAAATGCTTACATAACGCAGTACAACTCTTCATCCGTTTGTGATGTAGTTAGTGGTGCCGAATGATGTGAAATTGGATTGTTCCCATTGAGTCACTCGCTCAATCGTCCTACCGGGTGGACCATACTGTCAACAAAATAGTGTCGACCGGAGTGAGACTATTTTCGTCTCTCCCACCAGTTGGACCACGCAGTGAGTATTCAGACATTCGCAGCCTATGTAAAAACCAATCTCACTCTTCCCCAAAGTCACGTAGAATTCGTTGTCAACCAACCCGTCGAAGCCGTTTCGATTTTGGCCAGTCAAAACTGTATTGTCCTTATGACAGTCCGTTTGTCATGCAAGCTTATCCTATTGACACCGTCACCATTTCGACGGTGCTTATGTTTGTTCCCGGACGCATACATACGACGGTGAGACAAGTCAGATAGTGACATCGTACGGATCCCGAATCACGAACCGCTCAACATCCAAAGATCGTGTGCTAATCTTCCGACTGTTGAAGAATGTATTGACTAGTGCTTGATGAACAGAGCTTAGCACATTTGCTCGGTTGCTTTGCTATCGGACAATCGAGTGCAATTCGTGATCGATACTGATACCGGGGTGTGCGAGATCTAAGAGGATTTTGCGGTCGGCGACACTACGGAGTCTGGTGTGTCAGGCAATCAGCCTGAAAATAACCGTCGTGGATTGGAGTGAAATGCTGGACTTATCGAATGAAAGCCAGACTACAATGGAGAATTTTACGTTGAAGTCTGGCTGGTGAAATAACAAAACGATATTGTGACACCAAGCAAAGTTGACATGAAACATGCAAGTTGTCTTGCGATTTTTTCGAGTTTTGGAATGAGGCTTGGATAAACAGAACACTCTGAATACGTGCTTTCAATATACGTTTTTAATAGTAGGGTGACGCTCCAAATATCATTTCCGGACAAATTTCGTTGTAATTTTTTTCAAATTCACACACTATAGACCTTTTACACATAAACACGAATAAGTAACCAGAGAGCTCAAAGTTCCAATTTCGAACAGCCACCAAACTGTTTGCCAAAACCGTATATATGTTTGTTTATGTAAGCACAGTAACAGCTTTGACTGTGGATCGGCCACATCTTCGGAAGTACGTACTGTTTGGCCTTGAGACAATTAACGCAAATTGTCTGTTCGTTTGAATGTGTGACGTATTCATAGCATGCAGTACAATAAAAGATTAAGGGTCCTTGTATATATGTCCAACTGTGACGTCACACTATTCGTCGTCTGCTGCTTGACGCAATTCGAGGTATGTCCCATGTCCCCTGCTTTCCTTTCAGTCAGTCTTTGTTCTAAGTTGAAGCTATTTATGCATCGTTGTTTAAACTAATGCTGCGTCTTTAGTAGCAGTTTTTTATGGTTGTCGCTGTCACAGTATTGACGGTAGCAGTGAACTCTGATACTTCAGCTTTTTAGCCATTGTGTTCGCTTTTCCGTGATCACATATGAACGGTCTGTGAACACCAGTAAGGAAATTGTCTGGATAGTTTTCTGGATAGATCTAGTGCAACATCAGCCTAACGTCTTCCCTCAAAATCTTGGCAAAAAAACACTCCCCAGGAAGGATTTCATTAGCACCTTCTCTGCTGTTTCCTTGCACTCGTCCAAGTAATTTGAAAGACAACAATTCCTAGTTGTACCGTTTATTTGGAACAAACTTTTGAAAATCATCAGATGATGTTTAACAAAGGTTGTCCATAACCTAACTGCTCGTGGATCATATTTCATCAAAAGCATGTGTTCGTGAAGTAATTTGACGTCTCTTAGTATGCTCTGCCGAAAAATGCTTGGAGAAAACGACTGCAAATTACACACAAATAAATGTAGATTGATTAGATGTCAGTAAAAACATGCGCTACCCACGTCATTGTAGCATGACCTACGAATATTTCTTAACCTTCTCTTTGAGAACTTCTTACCCCAATTTATACAGTTACGGGGAATAAATCACGGGATATTGTAGCGATGTTGAACAGCAACCTTGTTGAGGAAAGCATTCTTCATTTGCAAGGTGCAAAAATGACTTTCGCAAGAATATTCTTGAGTTAACTGAGAAGAACAATCACTGCATTCAGGTTTAATTAGGTTTTTGCAGAACTTAATATCACAGCAACTAAAGCAAACGTCAACATTTGAAGATTTTCAAGGTGCATTCTGATAAATAACTGTTTTCAAGAGTTACTATTTAGTATACCGAGTTTCAATTTTGTGAGAGCCGGTAAGTACTTCACATACTTATCATCGCTGCCTCACAATGGCGGTGCTGTGATTGGCTATCGGACTGTGGTGGTAGTGGGGTCATGTGTTTTCGTTTTTCCCGTCGACCGTTCTTCACTGACATAAGTAATAGGGGGGGCTTCATTTGGTCTAAGTGGAACATCGACAAAAAATGGTTGTTTGCTTTGCTATTGTTTGGACTACTTGATGAGTCCCGTTCGAAAATAGATACTATACATGAGGTTCGTTCTTGTTGGAGTTTGTAAGCATATCTTTGCCAAGAATGTCTGGTGTCGGAACTTTGGAAAATCTTTTTGAGGCAACCATGCTGAACAGTGCGTCCGCGGTCTCACATTGAAGACTGAATTACCATACGAACAGTAATGCTGACATCGTTAGAGTGCTTCAAGACAGAAAACACTAACTGGCTTGTTAAACCAACTCCATACTAGCCCCCCACGACTCAGGCTTTGCTTCAAATTAACACCACATATATCACGAGAATTATGGAGCCATGATTTTTTACTGCTGGTACCTAGTGAGATTTTGGTTAATACTAGCTGACGGATACCCACAGCCTATTCAGGTTCTTACAGTTCGACAGATTTGAGTCAGCTTCTTTTAGAAAAGAATCACTACACTTGAGTTTCGATCTCGTTTGACCTCATCAACAGCGCACATAATTACCACAACGTGAATCTGAACCCCGGCCAGGCAGAACGCAAAGAAAATTTGTAAGATAGCAAACTGATTAGAAAGTTATTCTTCTTGTCAGTCCCTTTCCAGAAAGCAGCTCCATAGTCGTAGTCATTTTAACCTGCAGTTCATTACTAGTAGGAAATCTGCAAACACTTGAATGATCTACAAACTGACAACACCGGCTACTCCTCTGCAGGCTTGAACAGTGCTCTGCATATTTAACCGGAGCAGATATTGCGACTTGAGCCGGAAGTCGTAACAAAGCTGTTATCTGCTGAAGTTAGCAGGTGGTATGTGCCTCCCCTCAAAAAGATCCGGAAATCTAATCACAACTCGCAGTCGACAGTGACTGAGGGTGCAGTTTGGTAATTCATTCATGCGTTACTCGGGGATAATGATACAAATCTTGGTGCGAGAAGTAGAGTGGTTCCGACTCCCGGGCCTGTCAAGGATGTATATTATGTGTGAGCTTTAATATGGCCAACACTTGAGTTTAGCATCTCGCTCCTAACGGTGCTAAGCGGCTGGCCTATATGAATCTGAAATTTGTTAAAAAAACATTTCGCAAGTTTCGTTCTGAAAGTAAATAATCCTCTTGTTAAACCAATTACCGGTCATTGTTACACTGAAGAGCAATTGAAATTTCATTACCGGTGCAGATTAATTCAACGTCCAAAATTTTCAGTGTGAGTTAATTTATCTTCAAACCGCGTCTCAAGATCAGTCACCAGACAGCCATCAAATTTCAGTTGCCTTCACAACCATAAGCATCTTTGCGTAAGAGTTCACACCAGTAGTATTTTTGCATGAATCATGCCTAATGTTACACTTTCATTTCCGGACCTTTCATCCCCACCCGTTGGCTTCAATATCCCGTATGAACAGCTGTAGAGATCCGGACAAAATATGTATGCAGCATGTTTTGCACACGTAACATTTCACCTATACTGAACTCACTGGTTTCACTACAGTTTCAGACTGTAGTATGAACTGTGGTATACTACAGTATTTAATGGTAGCTACACAGAAAGTGTTCTTACCAAAGTCAAGTGATCATCCCAAGTTAGGTTCAATTATCAATGAACCTCCGGGGCAAAGTCCTCTTAAGATCTTTTGTAAACACATCTAACAGGTAACGTCTGACATACAGTGTCCCGTAACACCACCAGAACAAAGGGCGAATAGTGCGGCTACATTTGTTTTGTAGAAAAACCACTCCCTCGTGACTTAGCGATATTCACCAAAAGAACATTCACAGATTGACTGGCAACTGGTCAAGCTATAAGACCAACCATAGGCAATTTTGGTACCACGTTATCATACTTATCATTTCCAGCTGTCTCATACCAAACACATCAGAACCATTTCTTCTGAACTGGTTCGCCTCCGTATACGACGCTTCCTCAGTTTAGCGAAATGTCAGCCAAGTCTGATTTTGACAGACGGGATCCGTGGTTTTGGCTAGTGGAACTTAATTTGTACCCAATGTCTTAAAAGCCTGATTTCCGCCAATTATTTCGTGAACAATAACTGGTATGTAAGCTAATTTGCTGCATCAACCCCACGGTTAAAATATTGCATTGTTATGGCATGCTAGGTCTCAGCCTACAGAAATACACAAAAACTGAAGCTTCATTTTTTTGCATCTAAGATAAATGAAATCAAAGTTATACATTTTTTTTCTATAAAGAAATGAATATCCTGTTTTTTACATACTTACACATACACAGGTCACAGAGTTAGAAAAACGACTGAACATATTCAGATCATCATTTGTTATACAGCGTGCATAATATTTTGAACTGTGAATCCAACTATTCTATAAAATCTCATACAAATGCTGCGAGTTCTACATTTCACCCAGCGTTACAGAAAAATGGTACAGCCAGACGTAGGGTTCATGTTGACAAGTGTTTGCGTCAATAAACTTTTTCAAGGGTGCTCAACTCAACATCAACTGAACTAGTGGAATAAAAAGTCTCCTCTGTTACTGCACCCCCGTAGACATGTTGAAGACTGTTGTTGGGGTTTTGAAAACAACAGGCATCAGTAGGTTCACCCAACTGATGAAGAGAACCATTAGTCGAGCATACGCAGCGAATTGCAGAGAACCTCCACATGCTCCCAGTGGACCTACCTGAGAACTCAGAAATTTAAACTCTGCACGTCACGGGAACAATAAAGTGCATCCATAATTAGGTTTGAACGTCAGATCGCGATCAGGGTTATTGGATTATCTCATCATGGGATGAACACGGGTGAAAAATGAGCCGGGAAGCTTTTGAGAACATTCCGCAGTGTGTTATAACTAAATTAAGGTGCTTAATAGTAGACATCATCAAACTTACAAACGGTCGACGGATGCAGTGCATCCGACGCATACTGGTCGATTTCGGAGTGATTGATATTACTTGAGGTGTTGGATGGATGGACTGGCGGTTTTGGCAGATTATGACCAAACATCCTCCCACAAACCTAGGGACCTTCTGAACATTTTTCGAGGTTACTTCTGCTTATTATTCGACACGTCGTCGATCTGCGAATATGACCCCAATCTATTCCCCCTTAAAATTCATTGGCCCAGCGGAACAACTAATGTGAATGTTCATTTACCGAAATCCTCGTCATTCTCTTGGGGTGACACGGTCAACCTATTATTTACCCCCCGAAGGAAATTAGCACACGTGAAGTCCTACTGTGCAAAATTTGGCAAATGCCCAGGAAGGTCACAGTTTACCTGGCTTTGTGCACGTTGTTGTTCTGGCACAGAGGTGAGCAGAGCAAAACTGACTAATGTTGACGAAATGGTGTAATGCTGTGTGCATGGGGTGTAGTGTACAGGATGAATAGCCACTCACGAACACAAGCAATGGAAAGTTTTTCGTGGCTTCTGATGTTGCTGTTGACTTCATGATCGAGCAAGTCGTTGCCAGTGGTTTTCTCACTGAGGGCTTGCAAGCTGCACAATCATACACTTAAACACATTTATTCACCCCATTTTAGAATATGAGATATCCGTTGATGATGAACTGAAGTAGAGAACCGATCTGTGTAGACAAGTTTTGATCTCCGTCTCTATATCCATTAGAATCTACAAGGATTTTTGTCCACACTTACATATTGCAACCATCACCACCACTTGTGGAAGGCTGTAGAAAGATGGAGGGCATTTGTCAGTGGTGAGGTAAGTTTGAGTGAACTTTCCTCTAATATTCTTAAACAAGATCAATATATATCTTTCTCACTTTACACGACTCCAAGATGTATATGGCCCCATAAATATGACAGCCAGTTTTCCCCCTCTTATTAGTGAATAATAGATTTACTTTGTAATATATCTCAGTCAGCAGTAAACTTCACCACTTTCTTAAAAACCCAATCATTTTTTGTGAAGCTCTCCAAATTTTTATCTAAAGGTTTCATTTTGTGATTGTGGAGAAGACTGCTTGATTGATTAGCCAATGGAACAGATGTACAGTAACACGTCACTTCCAACCTTTTTCTGTGACCCCTGTGCCTTGGACACACTGGAGTTTGTCCGCTTGCATTTCTTCTGCATCACTTGCGTCAAGAAAAAGGATCTACGACCCATGAATATATGCGGAAGTGATAGTCCAGATATTTATCCTGTCCACCAGGACTTCAAGACTGTAGAATTGTTAACTCTCTTAGCTGCTGAATTTTCTTAGTTCAAAGAGATTAGAATACAAACGCAAATTATCAGTGATCATGTCACAAGTGTTCGTTACAGACTGTATGAGCCGTCTGCCACAATAAACAACATGAAATTGGAAGACCGTTGTTTCAACCCAACTGCGTCCGCTTGATCATGTAAACACTTGTGAATACAATCTAAGACACATGAGTAACCGTTGAACTAAGTTGAGTCACAAGTTTGACCGCCCAGCAAAGTTGTTAGTGTGAAGATAGACTACTGGAGAGTGTTAGCAGTACAATTACGGACTGTACAACTATGCATACAAACAGCCTATCACATTCATCTGTTGCGCGCTAGTGATTTCCAATGCACTACAAGCTACCCCATCAGCTATCGAAAAGGGTAAACGCCAAACTAGCAGATGCAACTTCCAATATGAGCACGAACCATGTAGTCTTATTCATAATCACACAGCGTTTACGTAGTCTTTTATTTGTGAAAAGTGTTCCGTTTTGTTCGAGTATGAAGTGGACACATTTTGCTCCCTATGTTATACTGGGTCATAACTGTCCCCATAAACACAGAGGTTTGTGTGAGCATCATATCGAATGTTCTGAATGATACAACTGGACTAATGAGACATTTTGCATTCCACGAGAATCTGACCGGGTGGTTCAAAAACATTCTGAAATACATGTCCTATAATCTCAGTACTAAAGTAATGTTCTGTGTCGGGAATGCCCATGAGAAGTCAATCCACGGATTGTCGAAAGCAATGGATTTCATCCAAAACGCACAGTTTTGAAACCGTAGATGTTCAGCTCTGCTGGGAAAAAGGTTAAAAAAAAGCACAGCCTCTCGGATTGAGGAGTTTTTATCATAATTTTGGGCTTATGTGATCAATGAGAACATGTATTAATTAACAATACGTGTTGCAAATTACGTATGTTTTTGCGTTGACAGATCGTCGAATGCACCATCTCAGGTTGTCTTCAATTCTTCTACGTGACCTAACTCCGACAGTCTCATCTTACAATAGTATGATCATAGACGATAATACAATATTCGCGCGCACTGTCTTCTACAAGGAAAATATGTACCACGAAGCAGGTATGCCGAGATAACAAATGGCAAGTTAGTGAGAAATCTCAAGCTTTGCATAGGTTCCTAATAAATAAGTTTGTATCGATCAGTTCCATAATTTTGAATTGCTACTACTGATCTATTTATTTATGTAAATCTGAAGGTTCTGAACTACGCACGACAGACTCTGAGAAGATATCCCGTATTCAAACAAAGTATCCACAATAAAACACCAGACCCGAGTGGACAGATTTTTGATGGATTTAACCTTAACTCGCCAGGTCTGAAGATCTGGATTTGCGTGTAACAGTGCTTTGTACAGTGTTACGTGGTTCGAAACAACAGCATTATTAAACTGGTGAAGTTTTTGCTAGACAAAAGGAATTTATATCCTCTGTTCTTCTGAAATTTTTGTAACGCGTGAACAGAAACTGTAGACTGGTTGGTTTCTGCTGACAAAGGCACAGTTTCAGTCAATATTTCGGGAACTATGGGTGACTAGTTTTCTGCAAATTTTTATTGGAGTATCCATGCCTCGGTTCGTGTAACCCATCCAGATCGCTTATCGTTAAGTTGGGTGATTCAACTGATATCTTGTACAAAACATCCGTAATATCCCAGTGTTATAAAACGCAGCTCAGACTCTAGAAGGAAGCAATCATGTGTGACCAGTACGTCCTGAAACCGCCGAGGTAACAGAATTAGGTCAATGGCTAGTGAGCAAAGCCTGTCTAGGTCATTCTCGTTTTTTGAGAGGGTGTTGTATACGAGTAAGGAAAATCTCATTCGCACAAGCAACAATAGCAGCGAGTGAAAATGGCCAAACACCGACGTTCTCCGCATCATTTAGTTGACCTGACGTAGCTTGCCAACTATCTACACGCAAACTTGTTAATCCCACACAGGACAGGACTACTGGATCCCACCCATACATTGTGATGGGTGTGTATGCCCTTAGCAACTAAAGTGTAACTTAAGGCACAGGACTTCCTGTCAGTTTTTATCCTGAGGCACTTGTCGCCTCGGTTAGCGGTTACTTCGGGATAACCGTTTCCACTGGGGATTCTAAAATCAACCCCGTCCCCTAAGCTTATTATCCGCGAGCCTAATTCATCTCTGTGGACGTTTAGTAGGGTTTTGTTCAGCTTCTACGACTGAATAAAGACGTTTTAGCATGGTACGAATCATTACTGCAAAATGTTTAGGGCGTACCGATTCCGCGGAACAGAGTTTGAGTGGGTTTCGGAGAGTGTAATCTATTTTACGACCACCGCGTATCCACACGTTGAGCTGGTGATGATAACCTGAAGGAACGTTGACAGTAATCTCCCTGAATGTCTGCGCACAATAGTCATCTGTATTTTCCGCTTACTCTATAAGTTAAGGGGCCTTTTGGCCTAGTCTACCGAAGTTAGTTTACCACAAGATCAAATCAGATATCATAGGTCCTAGTGAAATAGTCGCCGGTCCTAGGTTGAATCGTCGACATTCTGCGCAAGTGCCACTTTGTCAGCTATTTGGAATAGTGAGGCAGCTCAACGTTTCAAATAAACCCAGTAAGGTGAAGAGAGAGAAATCATGTTTGTCATTGTCTTCATTCTCTGAGGATGTATTCAGTTTGGTTTTGTTCTGTAACCAGCTAAGATGTCCTACGTTCAACAGTATACTGACGGTGGGAGACAATCAAAAACGATTAGTTTGTTTCAGCTCAACTCAGCATCCACGCTGGCAAGTGACAACATTCACTGTGACCATCTTATAAGTTTCCGTAATTCAAATTGACTGTAACGATTCACATTTTCTGAAAACGAAAGTTGGCCGATTTAGGATAAACTAAGCTACCATGATGTACTCAAGCAAGTATGTCAACGAGTATATGTAAGTATATATATATATAAGTAGCTCCCTTATTCGAAGGACGACTCTCTAGTCAGTACCACGGCAAAATCATGCTCAACAAAGTGAGCATCACCTGAATCCAAGTACAGCATCAACATGTTCTTAAAGTTAGATGGAATTCGAGTGATCCAAACTGCGTGAGTTGTAGCCGTAAAATGGCCGGAATAAATTTGCGCTGATGGGCATGGCGACGAACCTTAAGTTGTTTTGTAACCCCTGAATTTTTCTGTTATACTCCTGTACTAATTGAATCTACTGTCTATGAACACGTACGTCGACCATAACAGACAATACAACAAAGGTAGAAAACAGCGGAAAACGGATTCGACGGATAATGGCAAAACATTAATGTCGAAGAATGAGAACACTCATAAAAGTCGGAGAATCACATTTCCGTGTCAACTGGGAAGGTTACTCGAAATAGTAACATGTTTGGCCTTTTGCAAAGGCAAATAAAACGATAATTTCAATAAATTGAAAGCTTCCCCGACACCCGCCTTCTTTCCTGTCATTTATTTATTTAGATGTTTGTTCCATTTTGGATGCTCCATGAACATGACATTCCCCACCCATTCACTTGCCTTACCTTAATCCCATTTTTGGCCTCCTCATAGTCTGATGGATGAGTGCTTTTACCGTAATCTGACGCATATTCATGGGTCGTGGGTTCGAGTCTGTGGTGTGTGTAGTGCTTATGAAACCCAACTAAGACGATAGAACGTCTCAGTGATGGTCAGGCTAGATTAGTCTTCGCCACTGCGTTGTCACACTACGGAACTCAAACGAAATGTCAAGTTATCGCACACCTTATATTTGTCTTCGTTTAATTTTGCCAATGAAGATCAATAATTTACAACGGTGCTATATTGTGAACTTGCTTTTTCTGTTCTTCGTTGCGCTTGACGATTAGATGTTGAATATTGCAAACGTCAATTCATAAACGTTACCCGTGTATAATACAGGCCTAGTTACGTAAGATTGCGTGCTGATAGTTTAGTCACATCAGTAGTTTCACTGACTGTGAGTCAAACAAGTCCACGGAGGTTACTTATCCTAGATCATCTGTAAACGGTTACGTAATCATGAACTTTAATGGAAGAATTGTGACCGACCGACTCGACAAGCTTACAGTTGTTTTTGTCGATCAGCCAGAGAAACTTGTACAGAAAAAATGGATGATGGAGCAAGTCCATCAACCCTTTGTAGCTTGGCCGTTCGGAGTGCCACCCGCCAATATCGAGGGATTTCTGTTTACTTGTTAGTTGCTATGTAACAACAGACTCTCTTTAGGAAATTAACTACCTTGCATAACGTAAACAAGAAGAAAGACTGACCACGTCCGATAAAAAGTAATACTGTTAATTTCTCTTTTCGTTTAGGGATTCCGATTCGCACGCTCTGGTTACTGATCGTGGGTTAAGTGATCCAATCATATCAATCATAAGCTGTACACGACCATGCGTTCAACCCACTTTGTTCTATCCATCCGATAAAAAGACATTGGAAAAGAATGTTCAAAGTATTGCATTGTGTACCTGATTACAATAAACAGTCATGATCAAAACCAGTAGAAAACTAGTCTTAAATTTGGAATGATTCACTGTCCGTTTCCAAAATGATTAACTGTTCATATGGGATTCGGTTAACTGACCACACAAAAGCATATACGTAAATTTGAAAAATCTGTGTGTGGTATGTGCAATCGAGCAGTCCATATCAAAGTCAAGCTATACGCAGTAATTAAGAATACGCTCAATGAAGGTTTATCGAATGTGCATCATCGAAACACACATTCAAGTGTACCGTTTCACGGTTTACACCAGTGTTATAGTGAGACGGCCCACTTTCAGCAATTTGTCCATAACTGGTCGGTTGACGAGACACGCTCAACACTCGTCAGTTGGTTTTCCTGACCGATGTAACCCATGTGACTGCAACCAGATAACAAAGTTGTCTCAACACGCAGACTGATGCTCTTTCGAGCTGAGCACCAGCGTGTTGTTACCTGTCGTTCTCCAAATGCGATTTAGGACAGTGATCAGCGTACGGCCGGCTCATAAACTGAAGTAACAGGGTTTTTATCGGCGGCTAAATAAAGGACTGTACAACACAAACTGTTATTCCAAAACTGATGTGTGGGTCTGGCTAATCTCAAACCGGTTTAAAATTTAACTGGAAGTAAATAAGAACTGCTTTCCATTGTGCGGCACGAGACTGATGACATCCTTACTGCCTGGCTATGTGCCACACAAAATGCAATTCTTCCTGAATAAACAGTACAAGAAGAGAGGTTCATCCTGGCGCATTTTAATACAGGCAAGTGTGAGCGTGACGTGCGACCTAAACGTTGTAAATGAATTTTTCCTTTCCGAGGACAGTGGCTGAGAAAGCCCAGTTAGCCTAGAATAGAACTCTGGATGGTTGACTATTCAACTGAAGACTGCGCCTTGTATATACTGGTCAATATAAGGTAGGCACCTGGAGGAGATTTTGAGAGCAGCTAAGACAGACACTCGTTAGAAAGTTGAGTGAAATTTCTCACACAATTTTATGCAGGCTAGGATGTGACAAGCAATGATTCCAAACGAGTGGCAGGGTATGTGGAACACACCCACGGATTTCAGGTGTAACAGTTAGGCCGAAAAGGAATATACGTTTGTCCAAAGTCATCACTGCAAACGTTAACTGTGGTTTGATTCAGAACAGTGTCGCAACCTTTAAGGTGACCGTCATTAGAAACAACCAGAAAAGCGTCCTGTATTCAGGCCATAGCAGAGAAACGTGATAAGAACACTGTAGTATACTATTTTACACAAAATTCAGTCCATACAGATACAGTGAGTTAAGCGCCATGTTTGTTACTCTGCACAATAACAATATCAAGTAGGATGATTGGGAACGACGCAGTAAGAGGCAAGTCTTTGTCTTGCACATCCGGGTAGCCTAAATATATTTATTACTCATAAAATGAAATTATCCTTCAGCCGTGAGTTGGAAGGACCATCCGTTTCTTGTTTCATCAAGTGCACTACCTTTCCTTATGGACTGAGATCGGTCGGCAGGTATGTTTCCACCATTGGTTCAAAAGTGGTTAAAAATAACTTGTTCTCTGTAGCCAACGTACTGCTCCTACCGGATATAACGATATAACAGTTTCTGTTATACACAAATTTGCAAATACATTGTGTAAGTTGGCTTCCACCTGTAACCTTCATTATACTTTATGGAATTCAGCCACAGCAATAATACCGAATAAGTCTCAATTCCATTTGTTTCTGACAAATCAGTAGAGATTTTCCATCGACAATCAGCTGCTAGCGATGTCTCACAACTTATACTACGCTGAGTAAACGGTGACTAAAAGTATGCAATCCCGATAAACCGAAACTTTACTAAAGTGTTTGATTCAGAGGTATGCCAGTCAAACAGTTTGGTGAGAGGTAAACGTCTAGGAGTAATATGGATTATACTCAACCTGTACCATGTGTATTCGTTATTCGTTGTGTTAGTGAATTAAAACGGTTGTTCTTTGAAAGAATCTGAGGTTTCTTGCGTACGTTTATCCTACTTATGTGTCCTCGCAACTGATAATTCAGCTATGTTCAGCAACCCATCTTAACACAACGAAACTTAATACCTGAAATGGAGATACTGAGCACATGCTGCTGGTAAGTAATCCGGAGATAATTTGACCCAAATCGGACGATACGTTTGACAACAGTTTGCGCATTTCAACAGTCTTTTCACTCAACCGCTTTACTCGTGTTAGAGAAAGTCAGTAGTGCACATCTCGGCCACTACTAGGGTTTCAAATTGGGCCACTTTTTCATAAGGCAGGCATGTTGAAGACGTCACTTTTGTACATAAAAATGTTTAACCACAGTCGTTTGAGAGTAAGGTGTGTAAGTGAGCTCAACAGATATCGATTAATTTTCCTGTCAGGCTACCTGTAATCGAAACACTGTTTAGCAAGTTGAACGATTTATACGAGTTCGCTTCACTAGTGTTGGTCACAGTTTCATCGCCAAAGCTTAACAGCACGTACTGTGTCTCTCCAAGGTGATTTAACACTCTGATTATTACTGACGCGTGAGTGTGTTTTGCTAGGCATCCAGACACGACGATACGGTTGTGCATAATGTGATTTAGCTGATGCAATAGTTAGCATCGTTGTCTCGGAGCACCGTGAATAGAAGTTAGAAGGGCTGCCGTAACACGCTGTCAACTGTGTGACTATTCTTTATTCTGACATACAATGGCAGTATTTGCTACCTTTCAGTAGGCTGGGTCAACTCATGTCAGGTTATGGGTCATTTTCGTTCTATAATATCGTTCCGTGGGATAACCGTTTCTATTCCATACTTATAATATCAAGTTTCACTTCATCTTTTAGGGGTTGCCGTTATATTGAATAATATGTATTTCTCAAGGGCTCACCAGTGAAATATTATAGTTGTTGGTTAACAGCAAGATTTAGTCTCCAAACACTAAACATAAATTGGCCAAATTTTGCAGTTTTTATAGACTGAACCGGGCTTATGCATGAGAGAGTGAAAAATGACAGCTACCAATGCGAATAAGGGGTTGTCACAAAATGATTAAATACGATGTCAACTGATGAAAATGGATGAAAGTTGGCTGTCTTGCAAGTGTAGCGTCGCATCGTGATGTCATTGCCCAGAGAAGAAGAAATTAAACCGTCATTTCGTTCTACAATTTTGACGTAACGTTCATTCATACTGGCAAATTTGTTCTACATCTTCTGAACAGTCCCATTTCTTTGGCCGTGTGACCGGCAAGTTCGTTTCTTACAACTGACAAACTCGATTCGTATTCCTTGAATGCATTCTATGAAATGTTCAAATTGCCGCTTGCGTTTGTTCTAGTCACACCGCACATATTCGCCATACACCAGAGTTTTGAGCTTAAACTGATTAGTTTGATTTTTGCAGTCTACTAAATACGGCTGTGGGGTAACATTATTTTCCGTGTTCAGTGTAGGGAAGCATCACATACAATGCTTTCATCTGTTTGAGCAACACATTTTGTATTACCAAAGAAAACGTGATGTTCTGGCCACATTGATTGACGAAAGAGGTAATCCAATGAACTCCAGTGTTAACTGTGTTTCGACCACCTAGGGGAGGCCCATAAGAAGCCCTGCCGTTCACCTCATCACTGCACATAATTCGCTTCGTGATCGTTTTCCCATGCGGCTTCCGCCTTCTCTCTGTTTGACCGATAAGCAAACTGAATTAAGTGCATGTTTGAATAGGTTTACCCCTGCTACCTTTGACGTTGAACTCCAACCGTGCGAGTAAGCGTGACGGACAGCCGTACGAGTGGAATATGGTTGTACTTTTTCGAAGTTATTTATGGTTTCATGTTGAAGAGTTCAGCTTTTGTGTAACTGGTTATTACACTGGTTTTGTTAATCCAAAGTCTGGCTAGTGACCGGTCAGGGCAATTCAGTAAATTCTCCCAGATGTCTGCTAGCTTGCGTGGACGGTAAAAAAACCACGAACTTTTCAACCGCCCTACGTGATGTTGATTGTTGTAAAAAAAAATACCATGCCAACATTTTTATCTGGTCAAACATATTTCCTTTTATCTACCACTCTTTGGCCGGCTGACATTTCCTTTACATCGTTCAGGTTGTTATTTGCTGTTCTTTCAAAGCTTCCGCAAGTTTTTTCTCTACCTTATATTCGGCAACGATTTCCTAGGCTACCTTTATGTGTCAGTTAATTTCATGACTAGAAATGGGTCATTTTATCATCATACTGTTTGATTTCCCTTCTGCCGGGAAAGGCTTGATCGCAAAAGAGAGTTAAAAGTTTTTTACGTCTTCACTAGTTAAGAATAAAAGTCAATATCCTGTCACCGCATGAATGACAGTTCACTTGATCGTGGAAGCCGAACCGTATTTTATTGCTCACGAATACGCATCATTGGAAAAACTTGCTGTATTCTGCCTCGTTTTTGTTTTCCAAGCCACCTTTTGCATGTCTTCGTCTCAAAAGGCTCTCTAAGCCAGTATTCAAAAGGATGTTACAAGTATGACAACGTGTTTGATTATGGTGCAAATGGGTTATCAAAAAGCTTGCAAGCAATCTTGTGAGTGCACACCAGCTACCATAAATTTGAGTCATCTGATCAAAAACTTAAGGGACCACCGTTAACGAAAAGTCATGAAAGCAGACTTTGACTATTGGCTCTGCAAAATAACCAGTAGAGCTTATTCTATATTTTCACAACGAGAAGGATCCCGTAGAACTAAAAGTCAGTATGGTTCTTTTCCATCAGCAGTTGGGTGAAGTGATCGTTAAACTAGATGTTGGGCACAACCGCTTAGTTGGTAGGACAGAAAGCTGTTTTGAGAAGGTGGATAGTTAACTTTTAAATTGTAAACTCGTAAAACTATAGGATTTCGTAATGTGATATTTGCATAGATTTTCCTGTGTGTGTGGACGTACCTGAGTTGAAGGTGCCCACTTTATCAAGATGGGCAACACGGCACTGAAATTGCGTCATCCAGTTTGACAGTATTTTTAAAACCACTCCACAGGCAGTGTAAACATTCCTTATCGAATATATTATTGCATAATGAAGGCTGGAAAAAGACGGAATAACGTAGTTTGCCAAGAGAAAATACGATTAAACATCTTAGAATATCCTCCATTTTCATTCGGTCCTTGTTATGACGTTGCACAAACTGTGCAAGATGTGGTAGTAGACAACATTACCAGGCTCACCGGGCTTTTGGAGAGAAGGAATTACGGGGTGATAAAAAGTTAGAAGATGCCTGCTGATGGTAGGCAAGATGAACTGAGTCAGGTGCTAACAGAGCCTTTCTGATACAGGTTGTTTTTCAGAGACCTACTATCAGACAAACAAGCCCCCCAAGAAGAAAGCCCCTCAGTGCATTTAGATACGTTTACTGTATCTCAGATAGTTGAATGTCAGTAGGTACATTCCCAAACATCTCTTATGAATATGAAGCCGTTATTTCAGATTTTTGAGTAATGGAAGCCGGCCGCCATAACACCAAACGCGTATTTTAGATGTTTGTTTTAAAATATTGATCATCTCCCTGACTTTCACAAGCAGTTTAGCTTAGGCCGTTGTAGGGGTTAATGTTGTTTGATAAAGTGCGAAATGCTTGTTAATAATGTCTGCATAACCACTACTTTCCCAGGTGTTGCATAACAATAACCAGTGCGGTAAACCTAAGAACACAACATGACTTCCCTCAGGCCTTATGAAAGAACTGTTGGTTTCCGATCAATCTCAATAGTCTGTAGATCTGTACCATTCGTGTGTGCCGTTTTAGTATCCATCGTCTCGTGCAAAACTTATCTTGATAGCACCGCCCGCTGAGGAGGCGTTAATTTGCACTTCTCCGTGCACACAGGTTCCCAGCCAACGTTGCCTTTCATAAACTAAAACGATTGCGAAACGTCTCACAACCATCAGCTGTTATCGAGCTTGGGCCGGGATGGCTAAAACACTGAGGCGACAGTGCCAAGGGACTTGACCCGAAATGCACTTGCACCCCCGATTGGCTAGTCTGGCCAGGGTTACAGTAGTGCGTTGAGATGGTTCTTCAACATGACTCGGCTGAGAGGCCTGTTTGCTGTGTGAGCCCTTTGAATTGGAATGATTTTTCCTATCGGTTTGCACAGTTTTGAGACGACAGGTACACAACATCCAGAACAAAAGTCGCAGCCGATACTCCTAAACACTTGCCAACTTTTCACGATGTAATTCCACAGACGATGTACATTCCGTTTGCCAGCCAATTAGAACTAATTAGTATGTATTCGCTAATGCACTGAGTGTTCACTTTTCGCAATAAGCATCGAAAAATCTGAGCAGATCACCCGTTTTTCCAGTATGCTCAATAATGAAGTGATCTCAGTTCAAAAGCCTGTGGCAACCAGAAAAATATCTGTTTTCCAGTTGATCGCTTATCCATTTCCGTTATTACCAACTGTTATCAACTTCTGGCTAATTGAATTCGGTCCACGTTGTGGACATTAGCTGTGTAGTAAGCTTAGGCCATCAATCGTTTCAAATTACAATGAGTTCACTCTGTCTCCCATTATGCTCCCAGTACTGATATTTCGCGAATCCTGTTTACCGATACTTCATGACTGTGAAAAGTCTATCAAGCTAGTCAAGAAAAGCTATTGACTGAACGGGCCTGTCACATTGATAAGCCGAATACCCGAGTGAATAAGCCAATAACAGAATACTCAGTCGGTTGTCCGGATCTCGTATCAGTGCTTCTTCGTTCTTAAATTCACATAAGGTTCAGTTAGCTGAAGATATTTCACATTTCAGCTGCCATTCAGATAATCTTCAAGCGGCGAGATCAACACTTAAGCCGTTGGTTCATCAGTTTTTATTCTGCCACACAGTTTTCCATCCTTTAGAAGCTTTTGGAAACATCTGTAGTTGCTCAGCGAACTAACACGAGTTTGGTTTTCGTATTTGGTGTAAATGAGTTGCATACAGGCATTGTGCAGATCACTCTCGAAAAATGAAGATACCACGAAGATCCTCGGTTGACGTCGAACGAAACGAGACCTGGATTCTGTAGTTACAGTCTCAGGTTCCCTCAGTCAGTGATAATTATGGTTTTCGACCAGCTGCGACATTTTCCACTGTACCACACACCCGATGAAAAATCATAAGTCAGGTGTTGTTCCGACTGAATTATGCGTTAATTTCTGCGACAGTCTCTTTAATTTCCGGGAAATCCGGCCAATCAAATAAGCCGCAATGTCGTAAGACTGAAATAGCTAAAAAAGAAAAGGAATCGATCGATTAAATAGGCTTATCAGCAAAAAGCAGCCTGATCGAACACAAGGGCGCCTTCACTAACCTCGTCTGACATGATTGAAAATCTACACATGTGTACACATGCCCACATACCGTTTGGGATTGAGAGAATAGCCCAAAAATCATGTTCATTTAATCAAAACAGCTTGTTCTTGCGTGAACCGTAGGAATTCCAATATATTTCATATTCATTATCTTAATTATCTAAAAATCGCAGACCACATTTAGTGTGCAACTTTCACTGTCATTTCGGCAACCAACAATGAATTCGACTAGGGAATTGAGCAACTGCAGAGTTCAGTACTTTTGATCTTTAGCACTACTAAATGAATCATCTAATCAATCAGCTCGAGTCTTTTTCATACACTTTTAGGATGTCAAAGCTGTGATGCATAATGCGAACAATGGTGAGAGACGACCCACTAACAACAACGGGAGTTGAGATTGGTAACTTACCAAAGGAATGCAACACTCGAATCAATACATTCTGATCAAAATTCTGCTCACAGTTTTAGTAAGTGAGTGATGTGGCCAAAAATTTGGGATTGCTTGCTTGTTTCACAATTACATGTCATTAATGCAGTAAAATGCGTCACATACAATTCGTCTGCTGTAGTTCAAAGGCGTGTTTATCCCACACATTTGAAAAAGCAATGCCCTCTGAGACAGAGTAGTTGATGTAGATTTTTTTCAATTCTTTCGGTTCCGCAAAACCCATGGTACAATCGCTGACTACCAACCAAAATTTCGAACATTCCACTATTGTTGACACGGGTAGTTGTCTGTTTTATGTTTCATCACATGAAGACTCTTAAATCTTCTGTTGCCTCGTTGTTTCCGTTGAAGGTGCTGTTGGACATGCACAAATTATTCATGGAAGCTATTCTGTGGTGCACAGCCCATTAGTTAAACCCGCCTATTTTTGTTAATAAATCCGGCCCATCTATTGGTGGTCTCAAGTTCATAGACATTTTGGAGGTTTATTCTGAATACTTGGTTGAAACTTTGGATAAGAAACTTTGCGAACTGATTTCGAGACGGTCAAAAGCTTCCGGCGGTACACAATGTCAGTAAGTATCACCTTTTTTATGAAGCTAAGTGTGGTTCCACCTAAACCTCACCAATCTGTCCGTACTATACAGTCTGCATCATTTGTATGGAGAATACTGTAGGATTCTTCATAAAAAACATTCTAGTTTTATTGCCTCTGACGTCTGACCGTCGAACACCACAAGGGGATGGTGACCGTTGCGCCACTTTAAACATGGAGTAACTATATACAGATTTGTTGAGTTGAGTTACACTTTGGACTTCCATATCAAAAATACAAAGTCGAAAATTCCCCGTGACAATCAGTCTAGCTTGTCGACTGTCGCAAACGATCCATTTGGACTTTCCAAGTAATTTTCACGCATAATCGATTAGGTATTTTTCGGTACTCTTCCAAGACGTGATAAACACTGTCACTGCGTATTTTGAAATTGTTGCGGTTTATCTAGATGGCATTAACCTGCATGATTCTACCAAAGCCATCGAGCTTAGTATGCTTGAGAAGAGCTTTTTTACTTCAGAATTTTTATGTGAGGTATTTGGTTGACGACACTGGGTTTCCACCTGATCCCAAGCAATTTTCATATCTGATGCTCCCACACCAAAGACTGCTGACGAGTTACGTTTGTTTATGGGTTCGCTCCAATGTTATTCCTGTTTTATCCCAACCTTCTAATAAAAGGGAAAACCGTTTTCCGATTATCTTTTCGGATAAATTCATATATACTGATGATCTCAAGTTCCTATCGCAACCTTTGGTGAAGGTTCTTCTCGGAGTTGCTGTCCTACGATCACTTTCTCCCTATCCTGCATCTACTGTGACTACGGCTACGTTTCCATCTAGCACGGGTGGTGTACTGTATCAAGGTGGACATAAAGTTTTGTGTATGTCGAGGCTTCTTGGTGCTAGAGAGTGTGTTTATGCTCTCATCCAAAGAGAGGCGTCCACCGTTTGGTGAGCTGCAACTCATTTGCAAAAAAGCCCGTTCGGTTCGTGCTCTGCAGTTAAGTCTTATCATGAAGCATTATAATTTAGTGGCGACCGCAATCAATCGCTCACTAACTCCTTAGCAGCCTCAATGTTACGTTAGAAAATCGCTCTATCAGCCGATTCTTATGACACTCAACATCAATTGTTCATGTACCTACAACCTGCTGACCGCCGCTTTAGATATGCTTGTTGTAAACAGAGTCAAGATTATCTTTTATAGTCACCAGTACCAATAAGTTGAGCAAATCTCACCTCTAAAGAGATGAACTAATTCCATTCATTTACTTCGGCTCCATCTGAAACGTGCAACGCAATCGCGAATACCAGCTTCCCTGGCTTTATACTCGTCACTAGGGGTTTTTAAATTTTAGTCATCTTGGAATAGAAAACAGGTGTCACTGACGCATTTGAAATGCTGGTACAGAGATAGTGAAGCCGATATCGCTGAAGTGGCATGGCACTCTTTTAGTTGTATACATAGAAGGCATCCCAAGCTATCCAAATGATTTCCACTACCGGTTTCGTATGAAGTTTATCAGCGAGTGCAGGAGGATTACTGGAATCCAGTTCAAGATAAATAGTATATCTCAGTCATGCTCCATTTCTACTCGCGCTAGCCAAAGCATAAGGTTAAAACTTTACCATGTGTTGAGTCCGTACTTACCGTATTCCGAAGGACATTAATGCGAGATGTTGATTATCAATGGAATGCTGATAACAGTTGTTATGCCATCGAATTTTAGTTGAATGAGTTGGGTTAACAGCATTTTCTGATTACACCCAGACGTTCTTAATCATACGGACCAGCTGAGAGCTTTGTAAGTACTTTGAAAAGTGCTATAACAGTCTTCGGATGCCAACACTTTTGCTGAGGATTTTTTCATGGATTAGATATGTGCACTTCGTATGACGTTGGGCGAAAGTCCAGCTAAGCTATTTGAACAGTGTTTTAAGAACCAGCTTGCTTAGTTTGAAATCCCCTGATGTTGGTTTTATATAGCAATAAGCTTTAGCTTCCCAACGGAATATTAGTGGACGTTCTGGTTCCCGTATGTGCAGAATACTCGATTTAGACAATGATTCAGGGCACCTAATTGTACACAATGCCCTTGACACTAAGTATGAATGATGGGTTACCAGAAGTTCGGTCTCTGAGTGTGTTTCAGATTTGAACTCCGTTGCTGAAAAAGTATTTGCATTTAAGCCGGTACATACACAAATACCTAGACATCAGTAAGGTAAGCAACGTCATCACTGCCATTCAGATCACAGAGAGTGTAGCGATTACAATTCATACCCGGACATTATGTTGTTTTTGCTTATCTTTACGAATGATTGCATGGTTCATAATATTGGCTGCAACAAGACTTATTTGCCTGATCAACTGTGTTAGTGTTACCATGTAGAAAATGTTTCTGGGCTCGATTTAATAATGACTGTTATAAATAGTACAGACTTCAAAAGACTATACAATGTCTTTGTTCTCAAGACGAACGAGCATTAACACCACCAGACACTGTTCAGTACAAAAAGTTCAAATTATGTTCAATGTATTCTTCCATTTAAGAAGTATTGAAGGCATTCTTGCACGACCCTATGTCAGTTTAAGATGATCCAGTGGAATTCCCTACAACTGTACCGACATATGAAATCATGACAAGTTTTTCACCGTTGACCATAACAATAACGCTACTGCGCGCGGTTAATGAGACCAAATCGGCAATGATTGTTTCACCAGAAAATGATGGAGCTTGAAGACGTCAATGTGACTGATTTGACTCGGGTGATTCAATGGAGTTCTAGCTCACGAGAAAATTGTGCACAGTTTAAAAGGTGACACCCAGAGAAAAGCATCATTGTAAGGAATGGGAGATAAGCTAATTAATATGTTGATAGAAAAAGTCAGTAAGCTGTTCACAGACATGTCAAGACAGCTGAACTGACAACGAAATGCTGCAGGATTTGACAAGTAACTTACGCAACCAACTAGCACGTAACCACCCACTGAACGCAGAGTCGGCTAAACATGAAATGGTCCATCGGACAAGTCATCAATCTGTGCTGGACCATGTTGATCCGGACTACTGACGCACGGTTTTAAGTGTGTCACATACGTGTCTTTGTGAACAACCAGTAGAGAGTGCAGATGAACGGGAAGTGTTAACCAGAGTAGAACTTTCGAATACCGAAAGCACCGAGTAAGTAACTCTGAACATTATCGAAACAAATACCTAGCTTAAGGTAGTGTGGAGTGGTGAACCATATGGTCACACTGCGTTATGGTAAGATTTCGATTCCAATTACCTTTGGCCATTTCCTACACATTAACCTTACGTTTATTTGCAGCCACAGAATTCCATTAGTCGGTTTGCTTTTACCACAAGCATACTCCAAGCAGAAAAACAGCGGAACTCGACTGATCAGCAGTTCATAGAAGTAGGCACCGATAGAGGGTTTGAAACAGGTCATTTCCTGTGTTTTTTTCTCTCTACTTTTGTTTGTCTTTCTAATCACATAAGAACAAGAAACGTCTAACCGAACTTCCTTCCTCAGCATGGTTTTGTTTGTGTGTACTGTAACCATATGAACGTCCATTATCACCACTTCGGATGTATAACTTCAAAAGGGACTTCATCTGTTCGTGCTCCTATGTGGATACAGCTGAATGAGCGCAAAGGGTTGTGTCCTGAATCAACGGTCATTAGTGAGTGTTCTTTCAACTAAAGGCATGCTCACTGCCTTAACTTTCGTCCGAATGACACTCAATTTATAGGATGGAGTGCAGGTGATCAGGTCAGCCAACAAACGAACACACAATTTTTGCACTAATGAGAAAGATCAAGACTTAATGTGAAATCAACCGTACATGTGTGAGAAAATGGGCTGACAACATAACATGTCCATCTAAGAGCACTCAACACGGAATAATTAATATTAGTCATTTTCTTATAGACAATTCGTCCAGTATTGTATGCATTTATTGAAGTAGGTGGAACAGTCTACCAGTCATTTTTTATGTCATCCTTTCTGTCTGCAATACAGAGGTAATGTCAGCAAGCCGATTATCGAATAGGGCACTTGATACATTGTGTCCCTTTGAACCATTTCACCGGAATGAAAAGATAACGTATGTTGCCCTACGTTAACAATTCATTTGTTTTTAGCAGTTGCAACCGTTGGATATTCGGATGAAATTTAGATGAGTAGGCACATGCTGCAAACAGATAAGCCCACAAATACACCAAGTATTAAGTAATCAAGGCCGCGTCTAATCGATAGGATGTCCTACTCACTTAGGTACTCAAAGCGCTGGTTGACAGCTTCGGCTAAGCAATTCTACACTAGAATTCAGTAAATTTGTGTTTCAGTTAGGCTACATTATGGTCACTAAACTAACCGAAGTGTTTACGGTGCGATCGACTTGGACTTCTAGCCGCTGGTTCACCATTCTGACCATGGTGCATCATCGTTTGCTTCAATATTTCAAGGGATAAGCGGTTATTTACTATGAAGGTTACCGATCTCCTTCACTAATGTAAACATCATTGCAACTGAGACTGAACAACGTACGATACAAATGAGCTAGAAGAATTGCATGGTACTAGCCTGTAGTTAGTTCGCACGCCATACCTCGCCACCAACTTCTCTATTGTAGTCTGGATTTCATTCGATAAGTCCAGCATTTCACTCCAATCCACGACGGTTATTTATCAGACTGATTGCCTGACACACCAGACTCCGTAGTGTCGCCGACCGCAAAATACTCTTAGATCTCGCACACCCCGGCATCAGTATCGATCACGAACTGCACTCGATTGTCCGATAGCAAAGCAACCGAGCAAATGTGCTAAGCTCTGTTCATCGAGCACTAGTCAATACATTCTTCAACAGTCGGAAGATTAGCACACGATTTTTGGATGTTGAGCGGTTCTTGATTCGGGATCCGTACGATGTCACTATCTGTCTTGTCTCACCGTCGTATGTGCGCGTCCGGGAACAAACACAAGCACCGTCAAAATGGTGACGGTGTCAATAGGATAAGCTTGCATGACAAACGGACTGTCATAAGGACAATGTAGTTTTGACTGGCCAAAATCGAAACGGCTTCGACCGGTTGGTTGACAACGAATTCTACGTGACTTTGGGGAAGAGTGAGATTGGTTTTTACATAGGCTGCGAATGTCTGAATACTCACTGCGTGGTCCAACTGGTAGGAGAGACGAAAATAGTCTCACTCCGGTCGACACTATTTTGTTGACAGTATGGTTCACCCGGTAGGACGATTGAGCGAGTGACTTAATGGGACCAATCCAATTTCACATCATTCGGCACCACTAACTATATCACAAACGGATGAAGAGTTGTACTGCGTTATGTAAGCATTTCGATTGTCATTCTCGGTCGCGAAAGCCAAGCAAACAGACTACCCGCATTAGCTGGTTACAGACAAACTGTGACTGGACAATGATACAATGGTGTCAAGATTCACATAACCATGAACGTAGTTAACAACTGGGTTGCCTCGATCCCCTTCACAAACACATTGTCGACGAATAAGTGTGGGTAGGCGCTGTATCTGTGATGGTTGTTGATTTCGGGTGTTTGTTTTGTGACAGTATATCGAATGATTGAACTGGCTCGAATGGATGAGACCGTGTCATGGGATGTGTGTATTCGAGTAAATAAAGGGTGGTACATGTTTGCGGGTGTTTTAAGATGTATGTGAGTAATTATTGCAAGAGTATGCATACCAATGTAACTGCTAGTCTGTTAGTACATGGAGTGGAGGAGAGGATTCTTAAGCGAACAAAGTTTGTGGTTACTAAAAGCATCTTCTCTGGTGGTTCAAATAAACTTCAACTGCGTGATTGCATAAGTTCCGGGAAGGGGAGAATTTACATTACGTATGTTACCGTTTGACGGTTGTTTCTGCTTGAACTGCATCAGCGCAGAAAAATGGCACGCTGTGGTGTGTCAACATTTCGATTACTCTGATTGGTCGCGAACTCAAAACATCTCTCCAGGTTTGCCCCGGTAACATACAAGCCGGCTTTGGCCACAACTCTAATTCATAGGGTCAGGCGTATTTGCATCCCTGATAAGCTGCTGACGGAATAAGGGGTACCCAGATAAACCTCACAGGCAAGTGGATATCTTGAAAAGTTCACATGGATTCATAGCATGGCAAACAAGTGCGGTGAGCCAGTTCGAACTGCTCAAAATGAGGATATATTTCTACTTCTGCAGTTAGAAGGGGTCATCCAGCAGACGACCTCATGCACAAATCGAAGTCTTTTTATCCCATGCATATGGTGCCACCCAGTCGCACCTAGTTTAAACCATTAAAGGAGCAGTTATACACAATAATGAGCTTAATTTTTCTAAGTATTATGTGTCACACGTTGTCTACTAGTTCACATCCCGTTGTAATGACGTTTTCATGAGCAGAACAGACCGACAGCCATATCAGCGATCGACAGAACATCCAAAACTGTTTAAAGCAGCTGATGACACAATAGTGTCGAACCGATAAATCCGTTTCTCAAAGTCCCGCGTCATCGATTGTTAGATATTTCACGGTAACAGCTCACCATTCTGACCCATTTAAATCATCCGAAATACTGCTACACAATCAGAACCAAAAGTTATTGGCCTCTAGTGATCAGAACTTACCGGCCGGCGCTATGAGCACAAACGTACTTGAAGCAACCCACAGAGTAGTCTTGCTGTCCAGGACACCATACATTGTCTGATTGTATGCGTGTCTATAATTTAGTTATATTTGTCTGTCATATATTACCTGCGTGTCTTACGTTTGCAATTGACGAGAAAAATTGGAATGTTAACGCATCATAACATGTTATCTTTTGCATTGATTTTAAGATAAAGGCTTTTAGAGGAAAATCATTGTTTCAAGTACTTTCGCATTGTAAATGCGAAAATATTTCTTCCCTCTGGGCCGTCTGGATGGGTACACTGTTCTTGTTCAAATCATTATGAATCTCCATTAATTTCTCACAAAAACCGTCTACTATTACAGTTTTTCGGAGCATTTCCTGTTCTGCTTTCAGTTTCTCTGATATGTGAATATGCCTGGATTTGGCTAAACCAGCTTTGGCTGCGATTAGAGAACTGGGAAACTGAAAATAGTGTACATCGCAGATTACTTTGCGATGCATTGAACGTCGTAAATGTAATCTCTACGGACAACAATAAGTACAACCAAAATAGTTGAACTACTGCTCGAATGGAATGAATATTTTGATAGTGGTTACAAGCGAAATCAGCCATTGATATTAATAAACAGCAAAGTAACAATAACGTACTATTTGTACAATAACACTACTTAGGTTATTTAGAATTTCCACCCCGTCATTCTTAAGAAGGTGGCCGCTAACATTTGGCCTCACAGACTGGTCATAGCAGCATCGTCTAGCCCTCTGCTCGCAAGCGTTTCAAACCTAAAGTTAATGATGTCTATCCCTGCTTCGACTAGGATTTGAGTTCCGGCCACACTTTCATGAGGCGGCTGCGACTCCCAGTGTGCCATTACGCTCACATTTGACATGACCAAATTATCGCAAGCAAACGTCAAGCCATATGACCGACCAGTTGCCTAGAAAGGGAAACCAGTAAATATCTTGCTATATCAACTCAGTAACACCGTCGCGACAAAACTTCTACAAACGTTGAAACCACCGATCGCAACTAAATAAGAGGGGAACGCGAAATCCGTAACACTTTATGAATGATTTCCAAACGATTTCAATAGAAATCCTAGAATGTGTATGTGTACTTAATGTACCGCTCAATAAGTTTAGTGAAGCCATATTTGTGAAGTTTTTGGTCTCTTTTCGACCCGATACTTATATTTGACACATGATCGTGAATCAACCCGTAAATCTCGTCATCTGCACGCCCACGTTACCAAGCCCGTTGACATCGTATTCAATGCCTCAAAGCATTTTGGCGTTTATAACCGTTTACCATACATTTTGACAGACGTGAACTACGCGTTTGTTCTTTTTATGCATGATATTGGTGGCGAGCCCAACTCGGCAAACACTGCTGGCGTCGATACTAACCACTCACAAACAGACACGCGTTATTTCGCTTACGCTTTGCAATAGCTATTTGTCAACAACGCGGCCAAGTAAAAAACCATCAAATTCCGATGGACACACAACACGCACGAAACGAATTGGACACAACACATAATGCCTTGATTCGGTCACCAGAGTACATAACGCGCAGTATACTGTTTTGCTGAAAAGGTTTTTCAACCCTCAGGCGTACGCAGATTCGTCCGGGAAACGAATTGCAATCTAAGGCTAAATTGTAAATTTTCATTTGTTCAGACGGTGTCTTGCAACCATCTAAATCATTTCCATTCTAACCTAAAGATTGTGACAAGTCAAAGCATTTGGGTGTTCAGTTTTGCTGAATTGCGTTATTAACCTTCTGATTATGGTTAACTTTTGTTTTCATAGAGCCGTTGCTTGGAGTCAACGGGGTATTTGCCCCTTTTTTCGAAGTGATCGAGTAAACTTTATATCACTCACCAGTGACTGTGGTTGATTTTACATATGATAATGCAGTTGTCCTTACTGCGTTGTCAAATTTCATGGTTAAATATGGAAATCGGCAACTTGCCACATTTTGTACCACATTTTGTTGCTTCTGTATGGGAGCCTATTTCATGTCGGTTAAATTTCTCGATTAACCTTAAAACGTACGAATAAATGATTGTCTGCTTCAAGCACTTAATAGGCAAAGAATTAATTCCTTTCAACCGCACGTGATTGACTTAAGTTGTCCAGACAGTGGTCGATTAAACACAGCAAAGATGATGCTGTTTGGTCATAGATTACGGGGACTTTTATACAGCAGTCCTTCCTACCTGAGCCTTCTCCAACATCAGTCGGTACGCGAAGGATCGCACAAGCTCCTGGTCGGTCAGAGAGGCCGCCGAAATTCTGTCAACCGGCCACGTAATTTGGAGCTTGATTCACTTCGATGTGGCAGTAGATGTAAGCGGGTGGTTTTTCTCTCGCATCTTCTCACTCGCACCCACCCCTGGGTAGAAATGAACCCATACTCGTGTGTGTTGATTTGCACTTCGTGTGGTGTTCTATTTGTTAAACTCATCCTCAGTCCATTGGGTGTTATGCCTTTACTCGTACAGTGCTCATGTGATAGAGTAAGCGTGTTCGGATAGATGTTTTTCGTTTTACGTTGCTATTTCTACTGGCACAATAAAACAACAGATAACTGGGTCTCGTTTGGCCCGTTTAGGAAACTCCTTACCCGGAATGTTATCACTAGACGACTACCGGTTGATAACTGTCTGTAAAGTGTTCTGTTTATTATTGAAGATGGATCATCTCCGATAAGTGTTCAATATGTCTGTCACCGTCATCGTTTGCAAAGCTCGGTTGCTTTGATCTACCCAATAAACTGACTTGAAAATCGGTTGCCGATGTGCACCGCTTCTACGACATGCAGATGCAACTGCCATTAGGAAAACACGAGCTTACAGTGCTGTTCATTTAATGTTGTGGCAATTATAGAAATGTGCCGGTAAACGATTGATATTCTGCTTTCTGGATAGGATGTAAATAAGCCAAGTTAACAGTCTTGTGAGCACTTGTTCCGTAGTTCATTCTATCTGATAAGTGCATTTGTACCTGCGCCAACTGATTTCATGCACTATCTATAGTTGAACCAGCAATTTGCCAAATCGTCAGCATCTGTGTCAAGTATCCATCCACTAAAAATTAGGCTCCATCAACAAAATGCAATTGGTAACAGTGACCGACAGTGCTCGTTCCTCACAGTTTTGTCAAACACGGATAGTAATCTAGCTCAGACTCATATACTCCTTTAAAATAATCGCACAAGGTTGGATTACATCTTCAGATGTTTTAGTATCAAATACGTGTTGTCTAAAACAGACACAGTGACGCAAGGCCACTGGCACTGTGACTGTTATGGGATGAATGAATAAGCAACTGAGTATTTGTCAGTAATCACACATCGCATTGATATAAAAAGTGATATAGCAGACTGCCTGCATGTCTCGGGATAGATTTTGTGGTTGTTAGTGTCCGCAGTGAAGAGATAGATATTAACCATTCCCAACTATGGTGGATGGAGAAGATTTTACTGATGAGTAGTCGGGGATTTGGTTTTATTTTCAAGTTGACCATCACTCACATTTGATCGCAGCCCCCGCATTCAGATAGACTTTCCAGCCGGCCTCTTTCGAAAAGAAGCACTAGACTCGAGTTTCGCTCTCATTAGAGCTCGTCACTAGTGCATATCCTTGCCACTGCGAAGATTTGAACTCCGGCCATTCCAAACATGAGGCAACCGTGTTTTTGCTAGAACGATCAGTGTGAAAACTATTTAAAGGTGTCCACAAAACAGTGATTCATAATTCTTCTTGAAAATCCGTGAACACTCGTCATTCGGCATTTCATCGCCAGAATTAGACGACAGTCCCCAAATCAAATTTCACTGCGCCAGTACTCGACAAAGTCATCAGGTTTTGGCCGTTCTAACCACTAGGGATTATCTAGTTACAAGCCTAGATCAAATTTAGCAGTGTAGTTCCTTCTTTCTGCAATAAAGGGAGAGAACATGTGCACCCCAACAGTTGCCTAAGAAGGATGCTCATGCAGGTTGCCTCCGGAGAGTCAACTGATGTCCATATATTATGTCAGCTTTATCAGTGAAAACTCCTCGCGCAGGTACAGACTAATATCTCGACAATAGCATGTTCCTTCCCGCACGCCTAAGTTTGGGTGAACAAAACATGGGGTTCCAGTCTCTTTCCATAGCTCATCCTTCTTACATCATCCGTAATTGGCATGAGTACTCTCCTAATTACTCTTAGCTGCCTTCAGCAGGTTCAGTAGATGAGCTGCAAATCCAGAGAATCCTTGACTTGCAGCCGATTTGATTCATGGTCTTGTAAACTAGTAGATAAACACAAATGCGCGAAACAGGGAACACTGCAGTATGAGAACATTGTGAATTCGAATGAACCATTGTTCATTTTCGAAGTGAAATACATCACCTCCACGATACCGGCTTCAGGACATTTAAACGTCTCAGTTTTCAGAACAATCTCAGAAGAGTAAGTTTTACTGAATTTCAAAAATGACTATGCTATTTTCGGAAGTTAACTGGAAAGCCCTGTGGGTTCTCTCATACCCCTACACAGAAAACGTTGATGTGTTTTCGCCGAATGTTCTGACCTAAACCTCACAATTCTGCTCCCACAAAAATTCGTGACTCTTCATGGGGCTCGTTTCTCATAGACACACCAAGACGTGAACTTTACCAAACCTGTATTAGGGAATGAAATCTCGAATCGAGTACGGACGAAGTTAAGCAGGGTGGTCAGTGGATCAAAGTGAACATCCAGAGTGCTTGAAAAGCGTACCACTCGAAAGCCCGTGATTGTAATGCACGGTCGAAACCAGCAAGCGCGCACGGACTGAATCTGAACGATGTTACAAAGCGTGCCGTTGTGTTGTTGGTACCGTTTGGGTTTTCGTTTGTGTAAGTCGTGTGCGTAGCTTACTGAGACTTTGACTCATCCTTCCTTGCCTTGTTTCCTTCCAAAGGACTGTTATTGAAACCCCTACTTGGGATTAACGGCGCCTCTATCTTGCCCCAAAGTTCGTCCGTTAGTGTAAGGATCACCCAGAATGAAAAAACGACTGGCTTGCATGTTAAATTACGTACTCCAGTGTATGCCGGAATATATAAAGAGTGATTTTTCAGCACTTCCGAAGTAGGAGTGATGTGGCAGAATTTACCATAACTAAATTTTTCAATGCACTGTAATATCCAAAGTGCGTCATATACCTGAGCCTATGTCCCTAGGGTAGGAGCTGCTGTTTACCTACAAAACGTATCAAAACCTCTCAATTCTCGGCCTCCGCATTTTATGAGCTGAAATGAAAAAACTACTGAACTAGGTTTAGTTCCCCTAATTAAAACATTTTTTTCTTTAACAGGTTTCAAGTGAACGTAGTTAGAAAACAATCTTTTATACTTTTGATGCTTTTACCGATGCTAGCTTGAACGTTCGCTAGCAAACAGTAGTATATCAAAGGTAGTCAATGATATATGTTAACATAACACTACATTTCTATAGTCGTGGGCGGTATACAAGCTTGAGTCAGTAACGTTTGTCGGACCGTCCCATCTGGTTGGTATTTGTACCAACGGTCGTGATTGCTTCTGTAGTGATCCCGATCCAAACACGTTATACATGTTCACGCTTGGATCACATCGAGTCCAGCTGAAACATTCCGATTGACTTAAAAAGTAAATGGTGATTGCGCGTGTGTGTGCTGCGACGTGGAAAAAGATTGTAGAACTAGTGTTTTGTTTGCACGAATGTACAGGAGGACGTAAGAGGATAACACAAAGCAAACCTACAAAACTGCGTGACAGGTTGTGCAGTTAATACAGTGGATACACACCAGAAAGAAGTATTAGGAAATTTTGACTGATGAAAGTTGGACTTTGTTCACAAGTGATCAGAACCCTTGCATTTCCATAGACTTGTCGACTAGTATGCTCTAAACAGAAACATTTATTCGAGTCCTGCTCTCATTAGTACTAGTACTGCACACATTTACCCCGGACGGCATGGGTGATGCAACGTGCAGTACTGAGAATTCTAAGTGTTTAGGAATCTGCACCGCGTGAATGTTGTTCCCACTGAAATTCATGAAATTCTCTTATTGTGTCAAATAAACTTTAGTATCAAACATTAAACACAGTAAGCATTTGTTGTGGACGGTGACTGTTACTGCATAGCCCACACAGATCAAGGGACATTCTCGTCTATTGTTCCTCCCAGTTGAATACCATCTACTGGTAAATGCAAACGCACAACGAAAATGTCACACGCTACCTGCAGTTGCGTTTTATATTCATGTCATAATTTGACGTGCAAAGTGGTGGATTTGATAAATGTGTTCCGGGTAGACGGTTTACAACTATTACAAAATGACGCCCAAAACCGGTTTAATTTATATGAGAAAAGTCACAATTTATTACTGAAGCAAGAAACACCGCCTTTTATTGATATTTCCAAATTTTATTGCCACGGTAACCGTCAGTGCCTAGATAATTATGTATAGTTTCCTTTCCAATAAAGTAGACATTCCACCGACTAAAGTTTGTTCACCGGCTGGAACGGATCCTTTCAGAAAATACTTTACGCAAGTTGCTCGTCACCAACTTGTGGCTGTCTGACAAGTGAGCCCGCAGAATGAGGGTTCATATCCGTGTTTGCCTTACAAACGTTGTCGGTGAGTCACAGGGCACAAAGTACGAGAAAAATGTTCGACTGATTTTTTAAAGCACTTGAGAGTAGAAAAGTTATCAATAGAGACGGAACCAAACTGGGCCCGTGCCATCGGCATAAACAATTACACACGTTTTCGCTGTGTATTGATTCAGTAGAATAACAGTGAAAAACGCGTTGTCCATTCTACGACAGCCCCCAATATGGAAAAATTCACCACGATCAAGAACACACAAGTGAGGGGAAAAAGCACTGGACTTTAACACGGAAGAAGAAATGACCAGCGAATGTGCACAGCGGAATACGCCCCAAATCATTACTCGTGTCAAAAATTGAATCCACAATGACAAATATGTCGCCAGCATTAGATCGGCCGAAACCAGTGGGCAAACAGCTGATCTCAGCCACCGCAAGCTAAGTGGCAAAGAGTAGACCACAGCGACCGCAAGCTGAGTGGCGAACAACCGTTCCGATCTAGTTGGGTCTAACTGTCACTTCACCCACTACACGCTAATAATAAGTGTCAGATTGTAGTGTAAACACTCATCCACTCGACCACAGGGTCCAGGCCACCGCGGTTGTAGGATGGTACGCAAACTAGTTTCTCTGGTTGTCGCATTTCCTATCGCTCAAAGGCTGGCGGTTACTAGAACAAAATGCTTGAGGAACCGTTTCGTATCCCCTTTTGGAATTGTGGCCCATTTGCAAGAGAACCAAACAACGGTTATTCGATTTCAGCCTACAGGTGAAAGAAGGCGCAGAGGCCAGTGCAACCAAGAAACTGTTTGATACATAGTGATGCTGTCCACAGTGCGTTCCAAATTTTCACGTCTCCAGACAATCACGAAAGATGTTCCTCAATCCTTGGATAGGAAAAATATGTCTTGCCCAACGCGAAATCAGTATCGCTATGGAGAACGCAATCGCTTATCAGGAGCAAGGACCAGAGTTCAACTCAAATTCGAACAAGAACCCAGGCCGTTCAAGGCACCTGGCAAAAACGAGTCGAATTTCGTTGCAAACTGGCCTGCATTCTATTAGGACAAAGAAGGTCGCATATATGGCATGTTCTCCTTAGAATTCAGTAGCATTTATGTAATCGTTGTTCATAGGAGAATCGGTTCGAAAGCTACCGGAAATGTTAGATACCACCACAACGCCAATACAGCAAACGTTCAAAGACTAACGGTTTGTCCAACCAAGCCCGATACACACGGACTACCCCTATTATTTCCGCAGTCGTGCCCAAAATTGTAAACCGCCCACCGGTATCCAAAGGTGATCATCTCCCCTCTGAACAATTCAAACATGAGACCATCGAGTTGCGCACAGACGGTGCCTAACTCAGGAGAATCATTTGTAACATCCAAACCAAATGAGAACGGAACCACGTTGTCCTACATTTCGTGTCGTATTCTACCGTTCCTTGCACAGGACATAATGGATTGCTACTGACAGAAGACCATCCTTCACACATCCAGGGGTTTGCGCAAATATATGTTGTAATCTCGAACGTCCACATTTGGACAGCCCAAGAGGCATCGCATGTCACACAGCATTCCCAACAAAAGGGCATTAGCTTCATGTTGCACCGATTTCACCGTGGTTCACTCCTGATAAGGTGGTAGTTGACAAGCCTTGCTAGCATACCTTTGCTTCAAGCCATTCAGATGTGAAATAGTTTGCAAATGCTCCTTATTTTCTACACCAGTGATTGTTGCCATATACGGTTGTCGAGTCGAACAATTTCACAGTGTGAACACGAAGTATTCGTTCAACTTTGTTAGCAGTAGTCACGACAACACAAACACAACAGCAATATGGCTTCAACCGGAAGTTCACTGGTCATGGCCTGACTGGAACAGTTCAATAATTGCCCAATCGATAAAACAGTGTAGATGTGAGATTTTCGACAGATTGAGCAGACAATTCAAGTCAAGGAGTTTTCTGGTCACTAATTCAAACAGGGTATTCAGCATCAACACATTCACAGTTTCAGCAGCAGATGTTTCAAGCTAATCGTTATTGAACATCTACAGGTGAAAGCCCACGTCAAATATCGTAACTAATAAGAAAGTGTGTTTTGTAAACACTAGCATACAGAAGTGTGCATTCACAAAACGGAGGATATGATTATACCGGTCGAAAAGACTTTAGACGCGGATCACAATAGTGAGTCATCCCACCTTAGTGAAAATATTGTTCACATGAAAACACCGCGTCAGTTTGTGACTAATCGCAACGCTTAAATGCACAATGGATGGGAACACAGAAACAAGTCGGTTTTGGGCATGTGATTGGGGATAGATATCGAGACGTTAGTGGCATCATATCTAGTTAAGGGACGAATTAGTCGGATTCCAACACTTTGTGGACGTGCTGAACAATAGACGGTCTGTGTAAAACCAGCCAACCAAGCCGGCAAAACCGTTCCACTTAGCGAAGGAGTAGAACATGTCCGATTACGCAAGGTGTCAAACACATCATTCGTACACTTCAGTGGAAACGAAGTCCTGGAAACGGACAAGGTGCAGGAAGAGCGGTGAGAGGATTCCGCTTTGAGTTACGCCCAAATTCGTGGTTGGTGGAGAAGACTCTCGAATATCTGGACGCGTAAACTGGGAACAGTTGGAAAACCAGCCACTTGGCCATATCATGCGAAATGTTCGAAAGTCACACACTGTTGGAAAACGAGAAACGGAGTCTTTCTGTTGATGGAGTTGTTAGGATGATTGTAATTTTGGAGTTATACGTGGATTGATCAACCTTCGCTATTCAGGGAGGACGAGGATGAGTGGTCAAGACAAGACAGTGGGCGGCGAGCAGACGGAGTCTGATAGAATGCAAATTGATGTTGGTCTGTGTCGTTTTTCTAAAACCTTAGGCGTTGAACTGGGAACTCCCTAACAATTTTTCCACACTATTGACGTACATGCAATCCGTCAAACATTACACGAGGAACTTGCACATGTCCAACCCATTTGCGCGAAATTAGTATATTCTCGGTCCGCACTGTTTAATATGAAAGGAATTTTGTATGGCAAATCTCATTGTGCAGCATAAACAAATCTACTTTACAACCATTACCTCGCTTAAACCTGCACTGTAAGTAGGTTTCCACGGTCGTTTTTACCAATTTCACGCATCTGTTATAGAGGAATTTGGCCGGCAATTCACTCGCTGACGTGGCTGCCAACCAATGTGCAGAACAGCAGTGCTGACTGATGCTCCGAGAACAAGGGGCGTTGTTACAACATCGTTCTTTGTAAATATGTATAGGAATGTCACGCCGTATATGCTTAGTTTTTGTTCGAAACATGTATGTAAAAAAATTACCAGGAATCTTCCATACCGCATGTCACTGTGGTAAATCTTTGTTTTCTGTCAGTAACATGTGTACTGTATTTCATCATAACATGCATGTCTGACAAGTCACACAAGGAATTTTGCACTGAATTTTTGTAACAAGGGAGATATAACTGTTAATCTAGCCTACAGACCGGCTTATTGCTCTATTTTCTTCAGCCATCTTCTACCTATTCATTCTTGTGCTTGCTAATAGTTACTAATAATTTTCATTGGATGCCAACGGTGAACAAATTATCTCTCTGTGCCTTCAAGTGATTTTCAGATGTACTCAGAAAGTGAATACAATACACTTATACATACATTTACATGGATACACGCATAGCGGTATTGTCTTATCCCATACTTTTTACAACAGTTATTAATGAATCTCTAATATCTTAACGAGTTGACTATGTAATTGTCGTATCATGAACGCAGAAGAGATATACGGGTGATCAGCGGCATCACAGTATAACAACAGCGAACGAACACTACTGCAAGGATTGTTATACGTCCACACCCAAGTAAAGTATACTAATGACTACGTATTTAGTGGGAAGATCATATGGAATATCTAATCAGATATGGACACGCTCTGGGTTATTGATTCACTGGCGTACCATGAACGGTGAGTCAAGTAAACAAGCACGCCACCCAAACATGCAAACGCTGCCTGCATGCGCACACTTAACTAGACACAACAGTTGTAAACCAATTTCTGAATGATTGTTTGCAGGGGAAGTCCTTAACTTTGTAACATTTCTTTGCAGCGAAGGTTAATGCACAATACTTCACATGCATTCATGTTTGAAGGATAGCCCAGTGGATCGTCAATCCAGTTAATCGCCAATGAAATATTAACTTGTGTTATATTTTGATGCTGTAAACTTGAGGCCTACAACTTTTGATAGGTCAGTGCAATCTTGCGGCAGAGCTGTTATCTGGAAAGTGCCAAAAGAGGTACAAGAAATTCCGAGGAGAATCGTCAGTTTCTCCCAGATTGGCTTAGTTTACGTGTATAGATAACGTAGTCATAAATTGCAGATATGCGAAAGAATACGCTCTTAAGTCAATTTCAGCAATGTATATTCCTATGCACTGTCATGTGCTCCCAAACGGACCACGATGACATTAGACATCTAAATTCTACCCTACGATTTCAAAACATGCTTTCGTTTCAGCGTTCATAGTTCAACATATCTGTTTGCATTACCGGCTAAACAATACGTGTGAAAGCATTAAATGGCAGTGTTGTATGCTAAATTGTTTTCAACGGTTCCTTGTTGTCAGTTTTGTAGTGAAAATATTCCATTCAAATATCTCTCTTATGATTTTTGCCTAGATATACACGTTTGCATTTACCTGCGGAATATATACAGTGTTGTGATGGCTCCTGCCATTCTGTTGCATTTCTGCTGATCCAGGCATATTAGAATATCCATTGTAAGCGTTCTGATATGAAGGTTCGCTTTTTATAACAACTCTTAATTCCTTTCAGTTATTTATCAGCATCAGTCTTTCTTTCTTGAACTGACTGGCCTGTAACTGCCACAAACAGAACATCACATTACTGATGCTAACAGAAATTTTGAAGAATAAACACGAACTTTGTTATTGTGGAACTCATATGTAAAGCTGTTTATAATGGTAGAACACTAAACTCCGGTTCATGGTATTCAGGAAGCGACCTCTTGATCCTTTTCTGTGTTTACGATGTGAACCAATTGAACACAAAATGTGATCAGAAACGACCAAGATCCATGTGTGCACAGCAGCCGTTTACAGCTCTTGGATGAGGACGCAGCAAAGCATCGGGTATTTAGACATGTGTGTTTCTTTGACACAATTCACACTGCTGTCATTGATACATTTTTCTACTTGTGTAATCCACAAACGTGCTTAAAAATTTATTTGAATGTTTTTTGCCCAAATGAATGTACTCGAGATCTTGGAAAGTGACAAATGTGCAGCATTTCTTCCAGTGCAGTAATTATGATTTCATCGTTCATGTTGTGTAAGGTAGATCACTGCAAACCCAAGGCTTGAACAGAATGGTTCCGGATGCACAGAAAGAGATTTGCTGATCTTACCTCGATAACCGTAGGTATAGCCAAAATTCAACATTTCGTAGCTTTCAACTTATTTTCCTCAATTTTTCCAATAGTTATTCCAACATAATCATCCTTTGCGATCCTAAAAGCAACAAATCGGATTCTGATGATTAAGAAAACGGGAAACCGGATATTATCAAATTGGTTGGACTAGAGAACACTTGGTTCTGACCGACTTTAAAAATAACGACGAAGATAGATGCTTGTACGAATTAGGCAAGCCAACCTTCGTAGGTCTCCCCTATATATTACTCTCGGGAATCGGAACCGCCCTTGTCAAACAGCAGATTCTGCTACGATTACAAATAATACTGAACACTAATAGATAACCGAGTAAATGAATAATGTTTTGCTCTAAGAAGCATGTAATCCGCCATAAACAAAACATTGTACATCTGAACGGATTAGCATACAGCTTGGATTGACGTCCTTTATAGCAGGCTACCCCACAAACACATGCGAAACATCTAAGTAGAAGCATCGTTGATTAGAAAAATGGCTTTTTCTTGGGTCGCCACAATGAAACTGAAGTAGGCGTTGACTGTTGGCTGAGTGAGCCACATGATTACAATAGTGCAGCGTTAAGCAAGCGGAGCCGGGACAATGATGCAGGTCATTTGGAGTCGGGTAACTAATCCTGGGCTGAAAGTTAGATCAAACAGCCTCAGCAACTGGTTTTCTGCAATCTCTCGGCTTCTTCGATCGCGTATCACCTATGGGCAACTCATCAAGATCACTGCTTTCTGCCAGTCAAGTAACCAATATACAACCATCACTTCGACAGTTTGAGACTGTTATTATCCCAAGGTAACAACTACGCTATTTACCATTAGAAAAAAGTGGTCATCAGTTTAAAACTGCAACAGCAAACCAACAGTTCCATTGTTTGTCTGTATGTGTGTGTGTACGGTCTACTAAAGCACTGGTAGAAATGGACACCAGCTATTCTTGCAGCCAGCCAGAAGACATCATTAGAATATGGCGCAAACACTACGGCAGCCTGCTTAACCGCCCTGCTACAATTGATTGGGTGGTTGTGAACAGTCTGCCGCAACAGGACGTCAAATCTCCGCTTGCTCTCGCCCCAGATTTGCTGGAGTTGCAGAGTGCGACTGGTCAACTGCGCAACGGGAAGGCTACAGGCGAGGATGGGCTGCCAGGTTAGATTCTAAAGAATGGCGGTCCGGCGTTGGAACGCGCTTTGCTCCAGCTAGTTCACTCCATTTGGGAGCACGAGGCAATGCCGCAAGAATACAAGGATGCCCTTATCTTACCCTTGTTTAAAGGCAAGGGTAGCAAGCAGTGCACCGACAGCTACCGTAGTATCAACCTTTTGAGCTGTGCAGGCAAGGTGCTTGCCAGAATCCACCTGAACCGCTTGAATGTGACCGTTTTGGAGGACAATGTTCCCGAGGAGCAGTGTGGATTCCGGTCGAGTCGGAGCACGATCGACCTGGTGGTTGCTGCTCGACAGCTTCAGGAGAAGTGCCGAGAACGGAATCAGTCCCTGTATGTCTTGTTCGTGGACTTCACCAAGGCCTCCGATTACGTGAGCCGCGAGGTGCTGTGGACGGTGCTTGGTGAGTTTGGATGTCCAGGTAAGTTCGTCAATATGGTTAGATTGTTGCATGCGGGCATGAAGGCGAAGGCGCAATCGTGTGAATCGACCTCTGATGATTTCGACATCGTCACTGGCGTGAAGCAGGGTTGTGTTCTAGCCCCAGTCCTATTTAGCTTATATTTGACTGCGATGGTAACAGTTGCTTTTCAGAACTCTG